>JAZGTK010004165.1:0-25247 GCA_036877625.1 Ambastaia sidthimunki | reverse complement strand
TCATACAAGTTAAAAGCTCATATGTTGGACTGGCTTTTGTAATTTAGTAAAGCAGACCTACATTCACACCTGCATTTATACCGGCATTAAGTTAATTACATAAAGTGTAGCTTTGTACGAATTGAGCTATAAGCACTCAGACACACAGAGTTACATTGGCAGCCCTGTACCACTCGCACACATTAAATACGAAAAATTCATAATTCTTCATAATTTTGAAACAATGCCATAGAAAGTGCAGTCTGATAATTACTCGACGGACAAATGTGCTTTAACATTGGAAAATCTTCGCTCCTTGCCAATTTTAGGACCGCCATTGGGCTCTGTTTGTCTGATAATGAACAGTATTCATTTTCATCATGTTCCTTCACCCCTCCTCAACTCCTTTTACACCATAGTCAATTAAAGCCCCCAGGGCCCTTCTGTACATAAAGGGATATATAACTCTTTTGACATTTGGCTATGGACACATTAGGCACACCCAGCGCACATTTAGAGCGAATAGCCTTTTTAGCACATTTAAAGGCCCTGTTCCAGCTAAAGCCAGAGAGGGACAGAGGGTTGGCCAGAAAGGCCTACCTTTATTTTATTTTATTTTAAGAGGCAAGGTGAGGGCATTGCACCTGCATGTTGAGTTTAAGGTAGAGGGAATGATAACTGCTTTTTAAAGTGGACTATTTGGATCAGGTAAATGTTTCTTGTAGTTTGATTGGTTCTGGATTTGACATCCCGCCAAAGCTTTTTGGTAATGACAAGCACCAAGGTTTTGACGCCTTGTATGTATGATGGCGTTTCAATGACAGCTGGTTAATGGTAGCTTTGAGGCAAGACTGCTCAAAGACATGAACACCAATCTTGGCCAAAGGACTTTGGATAGGGGAAGTGTGCTAGGTTACAAGGCTGTGTATGCCAGCCTTCTTTGCTAAAGGAGTCGGTATATGAGACCATAGAGTCACGTCCATAGCTGTTTCTGCTCCGCCGATGGTGACTGGGGGACTCAGATAGGAGGTCTGGGTAATGAGGCGTGAGGATCACGTCCTATCCTCCACACGCCCAGCGAGTGCTCCTCCAGGGCTGTCTGGAGCAGACTTGCAGGGTCATGCATAGCGCTTGCTGGCATAAAACAGCTCGAGGTGTGAAACTCATCCCGGGGGCCCTTAGCCTCTTTGCCATATAATGCTGAGTCAACTGAGGACCTGGACAGCTTGCTCTGATCCAAGGCACTGGGACCAAACCATTGTTCTATGGAATGCAAGCGATGCTTTGTGCTTTACTGAGAAAATACCCTGGTGGTTATATAAACTTTCAAGCAATACCTTTTGATAGCTTGAATTACCACATGTTAAGGTATTGTAATTCTCTCTTTTTCTAGTAATAATAAAATCATCTTTATATGTGATTGAAATAGACCTGTGGTTGTAAAGTAAGTTCTGAAAACGTTTCACTTTGTTGCAGCTCAGAAATCATCCCCATAATCTTTGCATATTTGCCTAAAGTCACTATCTGACACCCAGAATTCAAGTGTCATCAAAAATAGCCCAGTCCTTCAATATTCGCCTTTGCCATCTTCTGTAACAAATAAATGTCCTGATACAGCAGCTCTCCTCAGGACATTTCCATTGACATATGAGAATTTTTGCATCGCTTGCATTCCAAATGAGCCACAGTAAGTGTTTTATGTGGACATTATTATCCAGATATGACTCTCAATGTATGTAAAAAGGAATGACCCCAACATCGTGATTTATTCATTCCTGTCTAGGATATATGCATAGGCTCCGAAAATCCTTGATTCTACTCAGAATGAAGGCGGATATATAATTCATGAAAGCTAATGCATTGTTTCTGTTGCTTCATCTCATAGCTCTTTTTTTCCTCTCTGCCAGCCTATTCTCTGGCAAAAGGTTGGCAATAATATCAGTATTGAAATGAGAAGTTTGAAAGACGCACTGCTCCCTTTTTATGTGTGTGTAAACTGATTTGAATCACACATTGGGGGCTTACTGAGCGGAGCTTTAAATGTTAAATGGGGGTTGAAGTCTGCCTGAACTAATTTGTAGAGCTTTGCACCATGTTGACATTTAAATGTGATAAGAATAGAAAACTGTATGCCGACCTATTTTGAAGATGCTTTCAGAATACATTCACATCAGCCGCGGTCTATAATTAATAAAAAAAGACAGGATATAACCCCCCCCCCCATCAACCTTTTTTTTGCACCAGATTTGATTATAATACAATCCTTACAAGGCACAGAACGACAGAAAAAATAAAGAAGGACTAAAATATGAGCATTGAGGAAATCAAGAGGGAAGTGGATAGCACACACCTGGGTTTGGAGGAGGGGTAGAGATTGCATCGGCTGGCTGCTGTGCTATCACATTACTCTGATCCAGCCCCTGTGTTTGTGAGAGCGAGCGGGGAGGAGAGGGACCTCGCCAAATCAGCATGCAAATAACGCCACATTGTTAACTTAATCAGATGCAGGAGAGAAAATATGGAGAGGGGAGAGGAAGGGAGGGAAGGAACGATCGAGAGGAGGGGGCTGCACAAACAAGAGTCAGGGACTTTTGAAATGGCGGAGGGTGAGATTAAACCTCTCTACTGATGGGGTTGATGTTTGTACTGTGCTGGTGTCAGGCCCTGGAAAGGTTAAGGTGCGTGTGTGTTTTTGTGTATGTGTGCATATATGTGTTAAGTAGAAGGCAGAGATGATATAGACCTCTTCTCAGATTTGTATGAAGTGCTTCAGAGAGGCAGAGCTCAGTGATTGGCTTGGTCACAGCCAATCATGTAACAGAGACCTGATGCTCTCTGTGTCACTGTCCGTTTAAGAAAGACAGAGGCATTTACACAGGCAGCCCAGGTGTTAGATAGTTACTGCTTTTGTGCATTGTTATGGTACAGTTGCCTTAACAAACAGGATAACCTTTCTTCACTGATTATAGCTAAAACCAGATTTTTTCAGTGAAAGATACTCTCAGTACACGTATCCCTGTTTTAATATAATTTATGTCTAAACAAGCTGTATAAATAGACTATAAAATTCTCCTATCTCCTCACCCAGCTGTTGTGTAGCTTCTGACAGCCAAATTGCACGTAGAGGTCGCAACCTCCTCAGCAACGCTCATGCGGAGATCAGCGCGCAGAACATGCTGGCGAGCGATGGTAACACATACAACATGTTAACATGGCAGTTCATAGCAAACCAAAACAGATGAAGGGAGGAATATGCGTAATCCCTCACCACACGCTAGAATGAAAGACCCATGTGCCTACTCCACATCTCACGGGGCCGACTCGATACGGGAGATCATTTTTCACCAAAACATGCTCGGCTTTATGAACTTATCTTTGCTTTGCTCTTCTCCTTTCCTGTTGACCGTGGGTCACCTCAGCAGCCCCCCATGAATGTGGATGAATGTGTTATCATGTTCAAGGTCGCACAGGTCAGAAAGGAGGATAAGAATGTGTCAAGCTGGCCAGGGAGAGGAAAAACGAGGGACTGAGTGAGCAGGGACGTCTGGAATCTGGTGTGCTGGCCAACCCAGACCTTTCAGCCCATGCCTCTGTCTTCCCCATCAGTTAACTACTAATATCCAAATGCCACAGGTGGAAAGGCCTTCAAGAGCAAGTTGTTTTTCCAGGTGAAGCAGGCTTTGAGAATCTGTCATTTGACCCTGTGTAGTTTAAGTGGGTTGATAAGTTGTTACTGGGTTTTGATTACTGCTAGTACAGTGGACCATACACATAAATACATAGAGAATTTTTTTTTACAGTTAAGAATGATAACTTTTACAATTTTGTAATTTTGCAAATTGTTGTAACACCCATTTGTTTTTGTTGCAGTTGTGTTAGCATAGCAAGATCCAATTAATGCAGTTTTTTGGATCATAAACAGATCTGTTGAATTTTTTTTAAAAAGCCTTTGAGGTTTGACCAGCTCTGCTTTGGTCATTTAATCATAGTTTTGTGTCAGTGTAATGCTGGCAGGAAAGTAAACGTTTTTGCTCTCTCATTCTCTCTTCTTCTCTCTCTCTCTCTCTCTCTCTCTCTCTCTCTCTCTGATCCTGCTGGGATTCGTGGCCTCACCATTTCCGATAAAGGCTGATAAATAAACATGTACCCTGATCTCCCAGAGGTCCTCCACCCTCTCTCCAGAGTCCACCCATTCCACACACACTTCCTCCCCTCACAATTAGCCCACAATAAAACACACTTTTCTCTTAATAAAGAGAGGCCTTTTAACATACAATCACCCTCCACAGTGTTTCTCTGCTTCTAAGCAGTGATTAGCAACCATGAAGAATTGCAGCTTTTCTTTAGTATCTTTTCTTGCTATTTACAGACAAACAATAGAGAAAAAGACAAAAAAATCAAAAAGAAAAAAAAAATATTGTAGCATATACAAAGAGTCACCAGCATTTCCAGTCAGCTCTGACTTCCTGATGGCTTTGATAAGATTAGTGGCTTTCTTAAACAGGATGTGAGAAGGCTGCTTTTTAAAAAACATGCTGTATGGACAGAGAACAGTTGCATAACTGTCTTGACACAGTCAAGTTTCCCACAAAAGTGAAACTTTTCTCAGTTGAGCTCGGGAGTTTATCAAAGTGACAGAATAAAGAAGATTTAACATCAGCCATATTAAAAAGACATGCAGCGGTTCAATATTTAAAAAGCCCATTTGCCACGACAGAAGTGCTTTTTCATTCAAGAGCATATGGCTGCGCTACCTGTTTATAGTCTTATCGTCTCTCTGTGTGCGAGGGGAAAAGGAGAGACAAAAAAGGAGATATTTTCAAAAGACATTGAAGAATCATTCAATTAACAGTGGCATGATGTAAAATAATTACTTGACTTGCCTCCCTTAATGAGTATCTCTAATTAGCCATACATTTGTTTTGTGAAAACTCCAAACTACAGGCTGGAGTTGTGAAGAGCTTGTAAGTACGTTCAAGTAGCAGCAGATTTTTCTCTCCTGTACTTTCTCTATTACGTTGAGCAGCTTCTGTGGCACGGTTTGGGGCCGATGTATGCACACAAGCGGCGTTAAACACTCAGCAACATCGAGTCACATCTTTTCTCTTTTTTTCCTCTTTTATTTTAATTAGCCGTGCAACAATTAAAAGATTCACAAACTAAATTGAACCTTGTCTCCCTCTCCTCTCGACTCGATTTCAGCACCTGTCAAAACAACACCCCTTGTTGGAGTCATTATGCAAAACTCATGCGCACAAAACCAGCGTGTGCGAGAAGAAAACAGCAATTATTTCTGATATTCACTTATTTGGGGGTTACATTGACATTTAAGTTTTCCACAAAGGTAATCTTTGTTCACCACAGCTGAGAGATAGAGAAAGTGTCGAGAGAGAACAGACTGTCACCTTCAGACAGTCAAATAAGTGATTTTGATACAGCTTCATATCACATTTATTCAGGTCCTCTTTTGATTCCCTCAAAGGCAAGAGTTCAGAGCTTGATACACAGACTTCACCGAAAACACAAAGGCGGGTTTTAATGAAGGCATGTACCAACATTTCCTGGAAGTGAAGGCCTAATTTTTTTGGTAATGATTCCTGGTAGTATTTGGTAGCATTGTCTGTGTCCTAAAGCTTATGTCCTGAGTAGAAGAAGAGATGATGTAAGGCTTGGATGATGGCCCTTGTTGCCTATCACCACACTGTGTTCATTGTTTTCCATCGTTTCTGTGTGAAGGTGTAGTCATGCATGATCAGTGATTTTGACAGTAGGACACATCTTTGTCCTGTTCAGATTGTCCACAGTTCCGATTGGGCGGCCAAAAGACTGTTAGGTCAAAGTGGGTTAAGTGATCTTTGTTTTCTTTTTGTGCATCCCAGAGGGGAAAATCACAAATTAGATCTCTGTGGTTTCTCCAAGGGAGCATTTACATTACATTAAGTTTTTTGCTTTAGTGTTCTGCTTCTCATATTTTTCTTTTGACAAATAATTTGTCTTCTTTATAGTTCAGAAGAGATCTCAGCAGTGTCTCAGATTGTTCTCAAATTTGCAATCAAAAGTCAGTTTGAAATATTTCTTGTCAAATTTTTTAATGACAAGAATAACTACACCTTTTGTAGGTCTACATTATTACTGCATATAAACAATGTTCTCCTATGATGCCTGTTTTTTAAGACTAAACTGTTCATTACACAAAACATAACTGAAAGCTTATTGAAGTCTTCTGAGTTATGAAAGAGCAACAACTGAGCAGTCAAATTTTCCTCTGAGCTGTCACCTCATGTACAATTACAACCTTTTTAATTTCTTCATGGTTGTGGGTGGAAACCACAAGGGAAAGTTTTAAAGATTAATTATGTCACGACTTTGACCTTTAGTAAAATATGTTTTAGGATAAAGGCTTGAACACTGGTCACCTGACTTTTTCTTTCACCTGAGTTCTTTCTTTCTTTCTTTCTTTCTTTCTTTCTTTCTTTCTTTCTTTCTTTCTTTCTTTCTTTCTTTCTTTCTTTCTTTCTTTCTTTCTTTCTTTCTTTCTTTCTTTCTTTCTTTCTTTCTTTCTTTCTTTCTTTCTTTCTTTCCTTCCTTCTTTCTTTTCTTTTCTTTTCTTTTCTGTCTGTCTGTCTGTCTGTCTGTCTGTCTGTCTGCCTGTCTGTCTGTCTGCCTGTCTGTCTGTCTTTTGTTCTTTATTTTGTCCATTTTCTTTCTTTCTTGTGAGAGGCGTGAACATTACAGCATTTTCGTTTTAATTATCCCACTCTTAACCCACCTCTACAATTTAACAAATGCTTACAGTTATTCATCTTTTTCCTCTCTCCCAGCCAAAGAGATACAGGCAGGAGACTCGACATGCTGTGACTACTATATTGTACCTCACACGCACACACAGGGCACATCTGCTGGTCTTCAGGATAATGCCTCAAATGTTTAACATAAAGGGAGGCTTTGAGCTTCGGGCCGGCTCTAGATGATGATGAGGGTGATGATGCAGCAGGCCAGGACAATGAACTGTGGGAATTCTTTGGTCCCCCACTGATCTTCTCTCTCCTGGCTTCCCAACAAGTCTGTCAGGCACAGAGGATAAAAGGAGCAGCATTTTTCTCTCTGCTCATCCTTTCGTGGGCTCATACTGATCTGTGGAGATGAGCTGTAAGCTGAACTACCTGTTGAAATTCTCTCTTAAGACTCTCTAAATAACATATTGTGTGAGACACAGACCAAGAGAGGCTGAGAGCGTTTGAGGGCTGAGCCAGATCAGAGCTGTGTAGAGAAAAAGGCAGCCCAACTCGCATGTATTTGTGACTGTAACAATTCGTCTGTGGTGACGTTGAGACCCATAAACTAGCTATAATTAGGTCACCTACTGTCTAACCACAAATAAGAAAACAGCCTGCATCATGCGACGAGCTGTTTGCTGGATGAGAACGAGTTTGTCCTTTCTGTGTGTGTTTCTTTGTTTGATTCAGTTTCGGTCTTGTGTTGGAAACCTTTGCTTAATGCCTCATTACAGCCACTAATAATCCAGTTCAGTCAAAGAGCATCGGGAGGAAGAAAAACAAGCTGCGTTTTATTGGATTAATTAAAACTATTCTGAAGACCACCTGCAAAAGACTAAACACGAGCAAAGAAAGGACAGATCAGAGCTCACTGATAAGCACACAACAGATTTTAGCGACTATCCGTTTATGATTTTGTTTTTGTACAGGTCTGGCCGTATTCCCATAAGTACATAGAATGTACCGTTGTTTCCATCCATTAAAATGCAACATATGGCAGCCATTTTCCAAACCATTTTTTCACCCATTTTCTTTTATACTGGGGCCATTAACGATCGGATGGAAATAAAACTGACTTTTGCACTTTCTGTAAATAATGATTGATTTATCAATAACGATGACCTCTTTCATAATTAATTAATCAGCTGCTGCATAGTAATTAGTCAATGGTTTTTGGTCGATAAAGCCCCACAATAACAGACTAGCTAATGGCCCTGCAATCTATCTTTTTATTTTCATTTCAACAACATTTCAAATACTTTGAGTATAGTTTGTTTAACTCGTCGATACAACCCCGCGCGCCTCCTTCCTGCCCCCAAAAATGCAGTTTTCTGTGAATGTACACATACTTTTCCCAAACAAAGATGCAGAAGGACACAGAAATTATGTTAAATCGAGACTCAAAGCCCGAAAGAGCCAGATCTGCTCTGTGTTATTTGATTTAAGGCTTGAACATGCTGTGTAATCTAGAACATTTAAGGATTAGATGTATTTTTATGTCTTTTTTGAGGTTAGCCATACACATTAAAACACTTTGTTGGGAGCTTGTTCAAGGCTGAAGTTTAATCGTGTGTGTTAGTAAGTTTGTGTATGTATGTATGTGTGTTTTAAATGGAACCTTGCTTCTGCCCTCCGTGTTGATTTGTGACAAGTCGCTAGAGGATCTGCTCAAGGTTGGAAATTAGCAGAGGTACCTGAAGTTTAATGTAATATTTTGTCACTGCAGAGGCCTCAATTTAGTTGTGTTCACCTTGATGTCCTAAAATCAAAACGTGGCCCTTCAGAAAGCTGTCTAAATGCCAGCTCCAGCATAGACAGATAATGCAAGACATAATCATGCACCTTGCAATGCTCACTGCAGGTTTTAGAAACCACAATCAGTTCAAATATTTTAGATACACCTTTGTTTAGCTGCCTGTTTGTTGCTTCACATTTGTCACTATGAAAGTGTTTTTTTCCTCATCGCTACATATGCCATGTATAGTTAATATATAGACCATGTATAGATTAAATAGTTGTCAGTAGGTGTCTGTTACCTTACTTTGTTGCTTTTCAGGTGTGTCACGTGTTTCCTATAGTTTCAAAAGACATCACAGTCACAAATGACTCATATTTGCACAGAGACCAAAGTCTGCCCTCAAAAGATTTCAATAATAACTCAGCATTCAAAGTTAATATTGAAACCTTTGACTTTTGATTTTGGTGTCTAAGCAATTCTGAGCACACTTTGTGACATTGTTGACTCTGGCTAGCAAAACATTTCATATCTCTATTTCCTTACTGTATGTTAACAGGCTTTAATAATGGTCGATTTTTCCTTTCATCTAAGGAACTTTAGAAGAAACATTTTATACTTAAATGCAACATAGCTCCAGAGCCTGACTGGAAGTCTCAGTTAAGAAATTACACATCGTGTTTTCTGACAGTCAGACAATGGCCCTATATGGCAAAGCAAAGATAAGAGCAGAAGGACAACAGTCTGATTGTGGCATCTGCAAGCTCTAATAGGTGATTTGCAGAGTTTGCAGAAGAATAAAGATGGCGAGGTAATGCGAGGTTAAGATAAGATATAAATCCGGTTGTTTTGCCATGTTGTTTGAATAGCTGAGTATTAACCACAGACTGTAAAGCTGCATGCCACTGGGCCCTGTGTGACAGTGCACTAAAGGAAGTCTCGTGGCTTTTGAAAGAAGCGGTGGTGGTGCACGCGTTAATTAGAGCACGCTGCTGCTGTTACACTACGTGTGACAGGTAGTATCAGACCGCTGAGACTCGATCGTTTCGTCTAGCTCCTGCCAAACCCAGCTGCCCCAGCTTGGGAAAGAGAGAGCCGGGAGTCTGGGACAAGGAGCCTCCGCCGTGTTTGCTGTCAGGCCTACATGCTGCGGGCCACGACTCAATGGCACTGATCCAAATAGGTGAGACATTAGCATTTCTAACAGAGGAAAGAGAACTTTGCAGGGCATCCTACAAATCTAGATAACAGAGACGTGCATCGCTGTAGCAATATAGAGAAGAACCAAAACGCCAACGCTCTAAATGTGTTATAGCATGATATTTCATTTGAATTTCTTTCTTACTTTGTATAGGAAAAGTTGAAAAGATGAATGACATGGAACAGAGTTAGAAAAAAATGAATGTGCAATGCATAACATATAATCTTTTCATCTTTATGAATTAAAGTGTACGCATTTTTGACAAATTGCCCCCATATGTGCTCAGTACTCTGCAGATTCGGTTCAGAGGCGTTTTCAGATATGCGTTAAGCATGGCGATATTTAAGAGCAGATGTATTTAGATTTTAATGACTTTGTTGCGTTAGAGATAAGACTCTTGGCATGAAGTTTCTGCTAATTATACTGTGGAAAATATGCACTTTACTGATAATTGTTCCGTAGTGATGCATCTCATAAAGAATTCCCAGTATCAAATTTATTTATTAATGGATTTATTTATTTATAGATGCTCTTTAAAATAATGCAGACAGTGTGTTGTGTGTTGTTGTTCGTGCGTGTTTGAGTTTAAATGTAAACTTTGTCTGCCTCTGAAAAAGTGTGTGTGTGTCTGTGTGTGACACCTCTTTAACCATATAAAAAGTCCTTTTTAATCAGAAAAAAATGAAATGACTTGGGAGCAAGGAAGGCATATTAATGCACTTCATTTGCATACACTCGTCAGGCGAGGCTATGTTCAAAAACAAACTGGATTCGTCAGTTCATTTCACATTGTTCCTTTGTCTATCTGCCTTTGTTATATGTTAAAGATAAAGAAGGAAATCAAATAGAAGAAAAGGGCAAGCAGTTATCTCTCCAAATGAGCAACCGCTCATCATGCCTCGCTTAAATCATAGATTGCTTTTGCAGAGAGCATGCTAGCCACATTTAAAAAGGGCCTTGTCTGATATCTGCTGAGATTTCCGATGACTCCAACAAAAGCAAATTGAACAATTCCCTCCCCAAAGAACCTCCAAAGTCATGACACATCCTGTAAAATCATGCCATTTTAAAACTCTAAATGTTTGCTTTTATCTGAGGACTGTGGCTTTTATTGGATGACCTGGCAGAGCGAATCGTTTGTGATTTATATTTGTCTTACACTTACTGTTCCGTTTTGCTGAATATCCGAAATCCTCACGAAACTGCTTAGCCACGTATAATTTGTAAAGCACATGCTTACACGCGTGAGTGTGTTTGTAACACACCCGGTCTTTAAATACATAATACACCTACAGTGTATTGTTCGCATTCAGATTCCAGCATTTTTTTTAATGTTTAAATTCCTGAGAGTTATAGCTGTGGACAAAAGAGGAATGGCATTCAGCAGCAGCCCACAGTGTGTTTAGCAGCGACTGGAAGCGGCCTCAGTGTTTTTTATTCATGTTGGAGATAAGATTGCAACTAACATGGCGTAGGAAGAGCAAATAGCTAAAGAACAGGCGGCCCTTATTAGAGTTCTTATGAGAGCATCAGCAAATATGTGCTCCAAGCCCACTGCCTTCCACTGGAGTCTCTGTTCGTGTGTGTGTGTGTGTGTGTGTGTGCTGGTTTGTTAGTCTTTCTCTATTTATCTCCACAAGTGCACTTTTTCTGTATGACTATCAGACCGATAGGTTCCTCTAACTGTTTTGTGGCATTTCTGCCACTTGTCAACAAAGAAAGCAGCTATTTGTTTTCCTGTGCATTGAGTCATGTGAAAAACAGGCATTTGTGTTTGTATTGGGATGAGCCACTGCGCTTACATTGAGCTGTCATATTGCTGTGAGAAAGACTGAAACATAATTTGTCAGCAGCCCTTAGACTGTAGGTGCTGAGTCATTAGGTAGTCCCTCTCCTATAAGTAATCTGGGTCAATCTGTACCATTTAAAAGGTTTATTAATGACCAAAGGGTATGGGTATCCTACCCCAGAACACCTTACCCTCCCTCAGGCGATTATGAGTGTGTGTGTGGGAAACAGTGTAGAAGAGGACACCAGCATGTGTTTCAAAATAAAGGTGGAGCAGATCGAAAGCTCTCTCTCCTCCATCATTTAGGACACAATTTTCTAAACATCTGCTCCCACCGTTGCCTTTGTTGAAATGACCACAACACATTTATTTTTATGTTTAGAATCATGTGTTAAAGCGCAGAGGCTCTGTTACCAGGCAGCATACTAATCAGCTTAATGAGATATTATACAATATTTTGTTGACCAAAGCAAAACTCACAGTATTGTTTTTGAAGCTTGACCCTGTCAGTCTCAGGGGAACGTAGCAACATCATTATCCTTCCTTAAGATGGTGAGCAGCATCCTGAGTAAGCTCAACCGAGCCAGATGACAACAGGCGCTGCTTCATTTTAGCCTGACGGTGCATTGGGCCGTTCTGTGACCGTTTTAAATGACTGGGAAGCCTCTGATACATTGGGAACCCTTTCAATAATGCCAACTGTTGTTTTCTTCTCATCGGAAGCCATACGAGAGTGAGAGAACAGAGAGGGAAAAAAAGAAGGTGAACACAGAATGATTTGCATCAAACGTAATGTGCCTCTTAATGGAAAATTACGCCAAGACAAGTGTCGCAGCAGCGAGATAAGGGCTTGTGTTTACTGGAGTAACCCCTTGGTTTTAAGTGCTATTGTTAATATCATAATTGTAGTATTGCGGCGGCTTCATGACAATACCATTGCTCCGTTTCATTAAGGCGTGTAATTGGAGGGATTCTGATAGGATGGGACCAAGTAGCTTAATTATGCGGCGCCTTGCCGTGTTTACTGGGTAATTATTGCCTCCAAAATTGTGTTACTGTTTGAGAAAAAGTTCTGAGAGTTGCAGCTTCTCTCCCCAAGTGTGAGAGTACATGTAGTACTTCATAAATCAGACGGAGATGAACTCACTTGTTTTTTTCCCTTCACACTTGTCACTGAAGTGCAGTCATCGTTGTTAACCATTTCCTCACACTATATTCATACTGCTGACACACAAAGGGGTACAAAAGAATGAACTGAATTAACTGCCTTATGGTGTGACTTCCTTTGCTAGACAATGCAGTATGTAATCTGTGATGAGATCTACAAGAGTGTATCTACTTTTATTTCCACACTTACACCCAGTTTAACAGAAAAAAATGAAACACCTTTGTGTTTGTGCTAATGCCTAAAAAGACATAAGTAAGACTGTGAAACTTTCAATTTGGAAATTTGACCTTCACAACATTATACAGCATCTTAAAAGGTTTAAGTACAAAAAGTCTTTTTCTGTGTAATCTAAGACCAGAGTGGGTGTTGTATCATCAACAGTTAATAGACAATGGTTAGGTTAAGAAAGTGTTTTGCAACCTATTGTGTTCGAGTCTATGACTGTTTACTTCTATTTGTTGATATTTGTTACTGAGTACCTGATGTTCCATGTATCACTTTACATTTATTTATATAATGTGCAGTGTTTCCTGTTGATTGTGCTCAGTGATAATACAATGAGTGTATTACTGATACTGTACCTTAAGGCTATAAGGAGGTGTGTGCTGACTGAACACCTGCTGTTCTTTGTTTCTGAATACCTGACTTAATACTTGTTTTGTGTTTTTGTTTTCTAGGATGGAGGACTCTAGTTTGTGCCTTGGTGTATCCTCTGTTGTCCCGGATGCTGACACCCACCTCAGCAACGCAGTACTTAATGGCCGTTACCCAATCAGCCAGAAGCTGCACCAGCTGACTGCTCAGCTGGGTCATGCCTTTCCTGAACTACAGAGTCACCAGCAGATCCCAGAGGAAAAGGCAGCCACCCCACTGGATGAAAAAACCCATGCTGCCTTAGCTAGTCAGCCAATCAGCAGTCAAATGGCCTTACTGGCCAACCAGCTTAACCGCGACATGGATGTGGGTGCCCTAAGTGGTCTCAATGGTCGTGTTGATTTGCAACAATTTCTCAATGGGCAGAACTTGGGAATCATGTCACAGATGAACGACATAGAAGATGACGCCCGCAAGAACCGTAAATACCCTTGTCCGCTATGTGGCAAACGTTTTCGCTTCAACAGCATTCTGTCTCTTCATATGCGTACACACACTGGAGAGAAACCCTTTAAATGTCCCTACTGTGACCACCGAGCTGCTCAGAAGGGTAACCTAAAGATCCACCTCCGTACCCATAAGCTGGGAAATCTTGGAAAGGGCCGTGGTCGTGTACGTGAGGAAAACAGGCTTCTTCATGAATTAGAGGAGAGGGCCATTTTACGTGATAAACAAATGAGGAACAGCCTGCTACAGCCCTCTCAGCCTCTTCCACCACATTTGAGTGTACAAAGTCACAACCAGCAACAGCCTGGCTCTGCCTGTGGCCTGCTCACTCCACCCATTATTGGTGGCTCACCTGATGGACTGACCCAGCCTTCTGCCTCTCCTAAGCCTGCAGGTACCAACCTTCCAGATGAGCAAACTCTTAACCCAGCCCAGGGGTTTCGCTGCACTTTCTGCAAGGGAAAATTCAAAAAGCGTGAGGAGTTAGAGCGCCACATTCGCATTCTCCACAAGCCCTACAAGTGTACCCTGTGTGAATATGCCGCTTCCCAAGAGGAGGACCTCATCAGCCATGTGGAGAAAACCCACATCACAGCTGAATCAGCCCAAGGACAAGGCACAGGAGCTGGCTCTGGAGAAAAGCCAGCTAATGAATTTCGCTGTGAGGTCTGTGGCCAGGTTTTTAGCCAAGCTTGGTTTCTTAAAGGCCACATGAGAAAACACAAGGACTCCTTCGAACATTGCTGCCAGATCTGTGGACGTCGCTTCAAGGAGCCCTGGTTTCTGAAGAATCATATGAAGGTGCATCTCAATAAGCTGGCTATCAAGAGCAAGCCTTCTAGTGGAGGAGCTGATGAAGATGGACCCTCTGTTAACAGTATGAGCAGCCTGGCTCAAGAAGCCCATGCCAACCTGTACTCACGTTACATTTCTTGCCTGCAAAATAGCTTTCTCACACCTGACAAACAAAGCCTAGCTGAACAGCAGCACCACATGCTGGCCAAAGCTGGTATAGCTATGAAGGAGAAGGAGATGCTTGGAAAGCTCTTGGGCCCAATGGCCAGCATGGGCCATGGGCTAGGGGAAAATGAGAAGCGCTCACTCTTGGGTTGCCTAAACCTGGTTCCCCCTCTAAAGTCAAGCTGTATGGAGCGTTTGCAGGCTGCAGCTAAGGTGGCAGAGATGGACCCCCTAAACAGCTATCAAGCATGGCAAATAATGGCCCGTGGAATGGCCATGGAACGCTCCTTCATGCCAAAAGAGCAGCAGCAAGGGGGGCACAGACAAGAAGATGAACTTGCAAATGCAGCTGGGATTGTTCCATTTGGGAAAGACAAGCATGAGCACTCAACCCTAGGCTCTACTGATGGTTCCAAGCAGAAGCAACATCCTGAGGTCCTCCATGGAGTGAAGTCTAGTGGAGGCATGATGCCATTAAAAGATGAGGGTGTGAGCTTTGATAGCCATCGTGAGTTCCTGTCTCATCATGGAGGCTTAGGCCTGGGCCAAGGGCTTGAGTACAGTCTGGCCGGCCTGAAAGAGAAACCAAGTGAGTGTCCTGACTGTGGCAGAGTCTTTAGGACCTATCACCAGATGGTGGTCCACTCCCGGGTGCATGGCAAGGACCGGCGATCCCTAGAGGACAACTCCCAGCATGGTCTGGATGAAAGGCGTGGCTCAGCTAGCGACCCAGAGTCTCAGTCCATCAGCCGATCCACCACCCCAGGCTCCTCCAATGTGACGGATGAAAACGGACCTGGAGGCGGACAGTCCCAAACAGGCAGTGTGCAAGATGACAGTCCTCACCCATCTTCTCCATCTTCAGGTAAGATCTGTTCAGCAGACTTTCTGTTTCACTTATTAAAACTAATACACTCTACAACAAGCCCACAGCACATTTAAACTTTAAACAAATAAGATTTTGACTAAACTTTATGAGATTAAAATCACCTCTACAGGATTCAGTTTTGTTAATACATTTATGTACCACTTTCTCCAATGTTGATTATCTAATGGCAGCTTTACAAAGTGGCAGGATTATATTAAGCAATTTGACCGTGAGTATGAACTGCTAAGAAAGAAACCTTGAAAGGAGCCAAGCAAGTTGAATTCCTGACAGCTTCACATGGGTAAAGCTTCAGTGCAGGGCAACAGTGCTGGCTGTGGCTGGCTACCTAAAAAACAGTGAAAGTGAAATCCAAAATTGAAAGTGTTGAAAGTTAGAAATTGACTAATAGTTTGTATAAACCTTTACCGACAGCTAATGCAATGAAGACACCATTGAATGCAATAAATGTAATGACTGCTTTAGCGCTCGGGTATGCTTGACAGTTGGTTCTTACAGTTGACAGAAAATGGGTGATTGTGATGATGTTGTGTCAGGAGGTGATCAGATCTGCTGGCAGTGTAGAATAAAAACATAAATCTAAGAAGCACATTCCATGCCTTCCTCTGATACTTAATGTTACTGTTCAAATACCCATGAAACAACTTTAGAGTGCACTCGAATGAGTTTACATCATCCTTTACTGTCTTAAAGTCTAACTAATTCATTAAAAAGGTAATAATGCTTTTCTTTTGCTGTATTTTGCAACAAAATATCCATAAGATGTGAAGTTGATTATTAAAAATAAATGTTAAGTTGTCAGTGCTTTTAATGGAAAGCTATATGGATGTACGGACCAGTTGTGAGTGGTTTAAACATCTTTCTTCAAAAGAAAAGGACAGCAAACCCACCCCAGCTGAGGAACTCGGCGCTTGTGAGATAAAATGTATGTTTAGTAGGATTAAGTGAAGCTGCAGCTAATGATTACAGAAGTTTTAAAGGTAACTTTCTCATTCCTTGGGGTGGTACACCACTGTTAAGAAGCCTGGCTGTTAATTAGGTCACGTCTATGTGATAATCAGTTAGCTTAAGCTAAACAAGACACTAATTAAAGATATACATATAAAGCAGGTCAAAAAAAATTAAACTTCATTTGCTGGGTAAAATGTGCTTTTAAGTCATCCAAAATAAGGCTTAGCTTAAGGCTCTAAGCAACTTAATTTCAACAGTGAAGAAGAAATTGTTTATTTATTCCCAGTCCTTATCACCCTCATGTAGCGAGATGAGTTTGAACATGCAATGGGCTATGTTTATTTTAATCTAAGGAATAATAACAGACAACCCCCACCCCAATTAGGAATTAATGAAAATGAGAAGGAGATAAAACCTATTTTCTTTACAGAGACTATTAAACCTAAACAGTTCTAGACAGAAAGGAGGGTATGTTGCAGAAGTAATTATGTTGTGAATTTTAATGCATGAAGTTTTATTTCTTTTGCATCTCTTTTACTACTAGATGCAGTGCATGGCGTTTTATAAACTCTTCTCAAGCCTTTGTAAAATTGGCAGGATATTTGGAATTAAAGTGATTAGTGTTAAATAACAAAGGGTTAAGAACTAACTGAATCATGGGACGAAGAATTAAAATACCATTTATTTATTGATTCTCTGACACTCTCACAGCATTTATCATACATGAGCAGACCTGTTTTTAAGCCACACAAATATGAGAAATTGGTCATGTGATGTTTTGTCAACATTGCCACTCTAGATTTTCTTTTTCTCTCTCTCCCTGTCACTTACCCACATTTGTTTTGCTGTACTTTGTGTTGTTTAGTGAAAAAGGCTTCAAATTTGCTTTTTTTGTCTTTTTAATTACAAATAATATCAGTTAAACAATTTGAGTGAAAAGTTAAAATGTGAAATTAACATGAATTTCACAGTCAAAGTCCTTGTCAGTTTTTTCATATTTGCTTAGCACAAAACAGGCTATTTGATTTGTGACCCAAGATGAAATAATGTAACATTATAAAAATTGTATTTTATAGTATAATGTTGTTTTAAATGTTTCCAGGTCTAAATTAGATTCTCCATATTTTCAATGTGGACTCCTTGAATGGCCTGTACCGACCCCTCCCCACTACTCACCTTTTATATAAAAATGAAAAGAAAAATTATTTGCTTACATGTTCCCTTATTTTAATATTTGTAGAGCCTTTGTTGCAGCTTTGTACCTTCTGGTGTGTTTTGGGGTAATTTTTCTATGTAGGCCTGCCCAGGGCAGTGCAGGTTAGTCTTTGCACCTCAATTTTCAGATAATGCAGATTCTGTAGATTGGAATCTTGGTTATGGCTTCAGTATTTTAGCAGGCTGAAATTGAGTAGCCTTGTAGAATTTCCCCTATATTGTGCACCATCCTTTATTACTTAAAATGTAACTAGAAGCAGTGTAACATTTATGCCACACATATTGCTTTGAATTTTGACTGCACAGTTCTGTCTTGCTCTTATCTCTCAATAAAATCTTGTTGGATGTTGCTGCTGGGCCACTAAAATGCTTTTTGGCAAACTCCCGACATGCTCTTACATGATTGTTGAGAATGACGTCTTTCTGCCACTATTCCAGAAAATGATTGGTGCACCTATAATCTGCTCTTTACTTCTGAACTCTGTAGCTTATTGAAGTAATTGTGGGCCTCTCTATGGCTTTCCTAACAGGTTCCCTTCTTGTTTGCACAGAGGCTGTTGAGGGACAACCTTTTTTGACAAAGCTATCACTTTGCTAATAGTTCCTAATAGTTGTAAAGTAATAGCTCAATACAGGCAGCTATATATATATATATTTTTAAATATAGCAACATTTATATTTTCTGTATAACAAAAAAAAAAGCATTTTTAGGTTCAGACATAAAAATAGCACAGAGGCCTACATTTTGATAGGATATGTAATTCAATACATGTATATATCCTCTCTCTCGCTCTTGCTCTCTCTCTCTCTCTCTCTCTCTCTCTCTCTCTCTTTCTCTCTCTCTCCCGGTGTGTGAGATAGTGTGTCAAGGTGGAGTGTGATCACCAGCTGAAGTCCCATGTTGCTGCCCAGCTCAGTTGGAGCGGGCACGGAGCTCTTACTGTGAAGCGGGCATAATGCCAGTCCCCCCCTTGTCTTGAGATTGACCTTCAGGTCTCTCTGCTTGCAAGCACAGGGAGGTGCGTGTGTTTACGGGGGAGGGATGCAATAGTAGGGGGCAAGCAGTTTGGCAGATTCTCTGACATACCTATTTAAAAGTATGCATACACATGCTCAAGGGGCTGTATTTTTAGGCCATGGCACAAAGCATGTATTTACCTAACCCCAGCAAAGGTAAGGTGTGATGTACAGGAAAGGAAGTGTTGCACTCTGAGACTGCCGGTGTTTATGTTTAATGTTGTGTAACTTTATTAGCCGCAAATGTATAAGGTGGAGAAAAATATTTCTTTTGTTACTAAGAAAGTACATTTACATTTAGCATCTGACCTTTAATTAGAAAGGATACAAACAATTGTCAAGGGCTGTTTTTTGTAAGTTTGTGTGTGTTATTTAAACATTTTTTGGGGGGTGGTGTGTATGTTTACTTACTGTGCAACAGGATGTGGCATGTCATACCTCTGTTTTACTTTTAATATCTCACACGTTCTTCTAACCCAAAGAGAACAGACTTCCTTTATCATCAGTCGATTTTATTTGCTCTATTTTTTTACCCTGTCTTTAACGTACGGCAGTTTCATCTACTGTCTCCCTTCAACAAGCTCAACCAACCTCTAAACCACCTACCCACTGCAATTTTGAGTTAAACTTGAATTACAGTAATCAACAATAACATCTCAACTGTGAAAGAAGGTCGACACAATCGCTTTTGTCTTTGACACTGCACTTGTTTAAACACAGAGAGACAGATAAAAAGAAAAAAGTTGCCTCAGAAATGTCCTCTAAAGGCTTTTTCTTTTCTCCTCTCAATAATCAACCGTAAATATGCTTCTTGTGCAATAGAATTTCCAGCCTCTGTACATCTCTTCCTCCTCTTTCCTTCTCTCTCTCTCTTTTTTAGTTTATTACATTTTTCCCCATTCTCTTTTATTTCTTATTACCATTACAAGATTGGCTTGACTGAGGAGGGGATCTATTGTTATTTCAGATCCCGCACTCTGAATTGGGCTTCATAAACAAGGGGGCTCATTCCTGATAGTGTTTCTGAATTCATTATTGTGGGCCTTTGAGTGACAGCTGAGAGAAAGAGAGAGAGAGAGACATTAACAGAAGGAAAAAACCTAGCATACAGTATATACAATATATATATATATATATATATACACGTGTATACAAAAAACATACTGTGTATGTACAGTTGCTTGCACACACACACACACACACACACACACACATATAGTAACTATACATACACATATGCTGTATGTTTTAGTATATTTATATACAGTGTGTATATATGCATACTGTAAATAAATATACTAAAACATACTATTTATTTTGATATTTGTTTGGACATACTTCAACAGACCCAGATCCCAAATACTTCTAACTTAAGAAAACCAAGTAAATGAAACGTTTTGTTATTGTGAATGGCCTTTTTCTACTGCCTGATTTCTGTTGCTTACGGCTACAAACCTGCCTTGTCTTTCTCCTTCAGTTGAGAATCCCCCATGTCTAAATATTGTTAAGAGGAAGAACATTTTAACATGGCAAGGATTATCAGTATATCCCCAGGTCTTTACAGCTTGCTGCCGTTTTGGGCGAAACACTTGCTCCATACAAATTGAAATTGGATTTGCCAATGGGTGCCTTAGGTTATAAAGCATGGATATTCATCTAATTACACAATTACAAATTGGTATAATTACACATGCAGACTTACTGTTAGAATGTAATTTTAGTGTAATTAAAGTAGAAATAACCCAAACTGCTGTGCAAAATGCTCCCCTGTACAGAGACCTATACCTCTTCTACCTTTCTGATCAGGTTTATAGATTACAGCAGTACATCAGAGATGTGGTAATATTTATGCTGTATTGTTCAAGTCAGCGCTAATCAATATCAAACATTTTGAAGGAGAAATGAAGTTACTCAGCACAGCAAGTAATATTGTTTTTGTATCACTGATTTTGATCACACTATATTTGAGATAGTGGTTTTGAATGTCCTTATATGTAAAGCGAAATAAAGGAAATAAGTTGAGCTGAGTTCTAAAATTACATGGAATATCTTTTGTGAGACAGACGTATTACTTATCATTAAAGACATCTCTGTCACATTCTCTCGCTCTTTTCTTTTTCTTTCATTTTCTCTTTTGCTCTCCAAAATCTTTAAAATGAGGACAGACTACATCTCTCTGTTTCTCTGTGCTAATTAGGAACAGCAGACCTTGGAAGAATTATGTCAATGTTTATTCCTATCATTCACCTTCATTGTAGTTTGTGCCCTCTGCCCTCTCACCCAGCAGGCATCACTCTCACTTTTATTTTTACACTTCTCATGTTTTTTTATATGTTGCATCTAGTTTTTATATGTGACTATAGATGCTGTAGCCCAGTGCCCCCTCCCACCCTTAAATCACTCATCTTTTTTGTAGTATAATAAAAAACAGTCATGTGTGTGAGCAAAATGTTATTACACTGCTTTATTTCAGTACAGTGGGTCAGGACTCTGGTGTCTTTAAATGATAAAAGTTCTATTCAACGTGCTAATTGTCAGTGTGCTCAGTTGATTGACATGTCTTAGATAAATGTAGACTTAGTATTTTTGTGCACGCTTGAACAATAAAAGGGCAATTTATTTCCCCTTCGCAGCAGCTCATTTGATTTCTCTGTTTCGCATGCTCACTTTTCTCCGTTTCCCTGCTATATTCTCTCTCTCCCTCTCTCGCTTTCTCTCTCTCTTTCTCTCAATTTGTAAATATTACCCATAGTGGGAATTAGCATTGCTTTTTTTCCGCTATATTTAAAATTCCAATTGTATTTTAAAGTGTATATGAAAGAGCTGCTGCTAGTGTCGTCTCTCTGTGCTCACCGTACCCCTGTGAGGCTATCAACGGGCAGTCCTTATGAAACATTTATCAGTCTGTTTTATGTCTTAATGATCCTGTTAGGATTCCCCGCTTGGTTATGGAGACAACGGCAAGCTATGTACTGCTCAGAGGAAGAGAGAGAGAGGGAGAGAAAGCCGCGTGCAGTATACCAGATTTTAATTCCGTGTCTTTGCCAAAACATTGCTTACCTTTGCATACAAGGCTCCTTGGCAGTGCTGCGCTTTTTCATCAGTCGCTTCATTTCTGTTTTATGTTTTTATAATTAAAACATAATATTTATCTTTCCCCAACAGAAGGCTGTCGTACTGGGGGAGGTAGACAGTTTGAATATTAATATTTTAAATGCATCAATATGACGTCTTTCAGGCGACGGCAAAGGTGTCGCCGTTTTAAACGAGATAATGTGGTCTTGTATACTATTAATTGTACTTGTTAGAAAAACAGAATCATCTTGACTGAAGCGTATGAAAATGTCATTATCAGGAAAACGGCAGGAGAAAAAGCTTTGCGTTTTTCTTAAATCGAGTAGTTTTGAATTACAGCACGCTAAAGTAGACACAAGTGTCATTGTTGACAATAACATTCCTTATTGAGGAAAACAAAAAGTTGAAGTTTGAAAGAAACTTTATTTGCTGAAAGGTTGGATGGCGCTCGGGTTTTCGTGTGATGAGAATGTTGAGGAAAGGGCGACAGCTGTCTTCCTCTGTCAAAGCTGAATTCCTCTGGAATGAAATCGCCTGTCTCTCTCTCTCTCTCTCAAACCAGTGCATACAAATGGCATATCTGGGTGGGAGGGCGCTTTGTTTGAACAAGTTAACTTTGGCATGATTGGGGTGCCTCCCGTGTGAAAGAGCAAGTGAATACATTGACCTTTGTCTCATTAAATATGGAGGACCAGCCATATGATACCATGACAGAAGAATCTTCCTTCTCCATTTGCCTTTCATTCTTGCCACATCTCTCTCGCTCTTTTTCTCTCTCGTTTACCATCTTTCTTTTGCACAGTTGCGTAAACACAAGTTAGAAAGGTGTAAAACAAGAACATTATGTAGATTAAAAGCAGTATTTAGAGAGAAAGACACATGTGTCAAAGTCCACCCCCCTTCTTTTTTCCTAGCCGTGCTGTGGCGGAAGGGTGGGGTGGGTTGGAGGGGCTTTACGGGCATTCATCATGCACTGATGAGTATCTCTCCCCTCCTCTCTCCCTCTCCTAACCCCATTGACAGGCCACATAAAAAACCCTTTGTGTCAACATCACCGCACTGACATGAGGCAGATAATGACATGAAAAGTTTGCCTCTTCTTCTCTGCCCCCCCCATCTTCATTTTAGAGATAGTTATCTTTTAATCTTCTAGGCAAAAGATGGGTAAAAAAAAAGAAAACTGGGCAAAAAAGTCCACGGATTAAGATCTTCATTTTCTCTTTTTTTGGCCTCTGCATTCCAATTGTTCTTAAAATATTTGGCAATGTCAATTAGTAAGTGAGCAGAGCTAGCTGATGAACACAATTTTCCACTAGACTGAGCACCCTATTGTTGTGGAGCGAGGAGCAGATTTCTGAGGTCATTATCATTCCCCGTTAGCCTGGCCCAGCTGCTCCTCTCGGCTTCAGCCAAACTCCACACCACAGCTCTGGTAGCAGGCAGCAACAGGGGGCCTGGAGAGAGAGAGAGAGAGAGAGAGATGGAGGGAAAGGAGGGAGGGCTATCAGGAGAGAGAGAAAAAGAGGCAGAAAGAGAGATAGAGGTAGCATGATAAAGAGAATTGTGTGGAAATGGTTAGAGATGGTTATAGGCAGACTAAGATGAGCAAATGATGGTCAGATCACCCTAATAAAGCTTAAAAAGCAAGATTGAAAAATGCCTGAGTGATGAAATTAGAGTGAAAGAAACAGGGATAAAAATGAAGAGAGCGTAAGGATGGAGAAACAGAAGGAAAGAAACACAGGGAGATACAGCGCTTGGAGGGAATTAAAAAATCAGTCATACGCTTCTCGGAGCCGAACGCTGAACGCTGAGATTATGAAGGCAAAAGATTTGGATGGTAATGCAACTTGGGGAAATAAAGATCCAGAATGACATACTGCTCTGGTTGGGCAAACCTCTCCCCCAACAGACCCCTGTACTGGCAGGCAGGGGCAGGAGAGAGCAGCCCCAGCGAAGCCATCCTGTCTGCAGTAGAGTAACTACAATGAGAGAGAGATGAACACATGGTGGAAGTGAGGCAGGGGTGAAAATGAATGCAGTTCTAAATGAGTGAAAACACTGTATGTGTTATGAGGAACGAAAGCTCATGAATGTCTAAAATAATGATAGCGAATGAGTGAGAAGAAAGTACATGTGAAAGAAACATGAGAACAACGGAAGGGAAAACTTGAGTAAAAAAATCAGGCAGCATCATGCATTTATATGAATAAAACAAATTTATTCTAATTACATGTGACTGCAGCAGGGCGTCATAAACCAATTTTTTCTAGAGGGCACCAGTGACAGTCAAAATAACACAAGATGTAAGAGGTGAATGATTAAAAGGAAAATAAACATGAACTATATATTTCCCTTATGTTAGTTTAGGATAAATATGTTTTTTTTGTATTTTGTGTGAAGAAAACCCAGGTTAAAATCCTGATTAAGCTTATAGTTTTTGAAATAGTTTAAGCTAGATTGTAACTGAAAGTGACAACCGGTTATCACAACATTTTCTTTTTATGACAAAGAGCATTTTTAGAAAAAGCATTTTTTTTGCTCCATGAGGAAAAGAATGAGTGACATATGGGTGGGGGGATGACAGAATTATTTTTAATTTTTAAAGACAAATGATCTGTGGAATGTGTTTTACGTTCACAGCATTTCAGGCTAACACCAAATTTTATGTACAATAATTGTGCAACTTAATTTGCAAAGATTACAAATAATTCATCTTGGAAGTTGCACTTAAAATCCATTTGGCTCAGAAATCTTTGAACAAGCTTGGCGCTTCTGGACTGCAAGCATATTTATTATTTTGCTCATTTAAACTTTTGCTCTCAAAGTGTCTGGATTCTTTAGGCCCTTTTGTGCATTGCATCATGCTTGTTTACATATTCTTTCACCAGGTTCTTTAACTAAGGCCACCTGCATTTTTTAATATAACCAGATAAACTGCAAAAGCTACATAGTCTTCTAAAATCAAAAAATAAATGTGGTGGTTGCATCACAAAACCCTCTAATGATACATGTAGGGGTCATGATCAGTTATCTCCCACTCTTATGTTTTGGAGCAAAGTTTGAATGTATGAATGAATCATTTTTTTCTTCACATTTAGCCTTCTGCTAGGCAAAGCACAGGTTTGGGACTCTTCTTAACCAACACCAATATGTCTCAACACCTGGATGATTTGATGACAGCCAATCTGTGCTGTCTCGTTTCCTGCTACTCATGGTAAAGATTTTTTCCTGCTTCTTTCTCTGTTTAATCCACATTTACAAGAATCAAGACATGTTTTGTTCTTTCCTAACTGAAACAGGCCAGCGTAATGTTTTGTGACCACTGACAGTGACAGTAAGTGGCACTTTGAAGATGACTACCTCCTGTTTAGAGTGAGCGGGTCGTGATTAA
>JAZGTK010004164.1:0-25248 GCA_036877625.1 Ambastaia sidthimunki | reverse complement strand
ACTGGTTGTGTGGGTTAAAACAGATAAACCATTCATCTTCAGCAGAGAGCAGAAAGCACTGGATTAATTCTCATCTTTACTGTTGATAAGTGGATCAGCAGGCAGATAAGCTGCGGTCACAGAAGACATGCCCTTGTACATACATTTAAAAAAAGTATTTTACGTCTTTGTATCACTATGACACACAAACCTGACACACTTTCTTAGATATTGAAACAAGGTGCCTCAATACATGATTTACATTAAACTGTAAAAATGTACCACTGGAGCATATTGTCAAGACTGTGACATTGAGATATTGGATACAAATATACTTCCTGGAATCATAAATCAAAAAAGTAATTACACTCTCTTCACTGCATAGATTAAGCCTCAGCTTGACCCGCAAAGCAGTTTTGGGCTGGAAAACGGTATTGATCTTGCTCTCGGGACATGCTACAATGCAAAGTGAAAATAAATACTTAGAACGGCTCTTGTTATTTCTCTGAGGCCATCATTCAAACGCTCTGGTTAACTGCATAGACTCTAATGTGTCAGTGGTGAAATCGATTCTTCTTATGCTCGGTTACATTTTTAGTCATTGTTGTGAAGCACTACAGACTGAGTAAATCGCATTTCATAGGGTCCTGTTGGTGGTAGAGTCAGTCACCCACAAAGCAGGGCTGACTTGACCTCCAATAATTTGAATTGTGAGTAAGTTTTGATTGAATTCCAAAGAGGAGACCATATGCACTTGTTTGTCTGGAAGAGTTTTTTTTTAAATTTTGGTTAGAGGGGCTGCTAATGTTTTCTAAATAAACACAGGTAAATAGTATTTTACCATTTGTGATTAATGGCACAATATGTAATTTCTGCCGCTAGAGGTCGCATTTTCAAAAAATAATAAAGGGGAAGTTTGATGATACTTTTGAGTGAGGAACGATAGGAGATCTCAGAAATTTATCACAGGGAATTTGCGGATCATGTTCACGGATGAAGTAATGATAGAAAATTTTATTGCTTGTATGTTTGATCATGTTATTGTATGTAATTCTTATTGAATTAGCCACAAGGAACGTAAAGTTTAATGCTAAATTATTACTGATTTGTTACATTGTATGTCAAAAGATTTGTTACATTGTATGTCATTGACAGGCAACAAGTCACCTGGGACAGTGCATTATTTAAAATTGCTAACTTCTCTGGATTTACAAATACTTGGAAACATTTGTGATAATGTAGTACCAAATTGAACAAAGTACTAAATTGAACAAAATGTATAACATTGTGCAAGTGTTTTTTTTTATATATTTTAATGCAAAAATCTTTGTATTGTGCCTTTAAATAGTGAAATGGACTTGAGAAATTACCCCTTGTTAATTGGGACCTAAAACTGCCTTTATTAGTAACCTTTTTTATTTTGAACGCGATATAGTAAAGTAAAGTAAAGTGATATGTTTTTGTCAGTTATGGTTACCCATAACCGAAATGTGACCTCTGCATTTAACCCATCCTTCGCGAGGAGTGAACACACACTGCAAAGTTGTGAACACACACACACACGGTGCAGTGGGCAGCTATCCCTGCAGCGCCCGGGGAGCAATCGGGGGTTAGGTGCCTTGCTCAAGGGCATTTCAGTTGCTACCTGCCGGCACTGGAATCAAACCAGCAACCTACTGATTACAAGCCCGACTCCTTAACCAGTAGACCACACCTGTCCCACTGCAGAGAGAATGTGTGTTTTGTGCAACACTTTTATAACTTGTTTAAGTGGCAGAAAATAGACTTTGAAATAGGTTTAAAATGGGATTTTCTGTGTACTTTTGATCTTTTGGTTCTGTTATTGTATTTCTGTCAAGTTCTGTCTTCAAAAGTATGATAGCTCTGAGTGATCATTTAAAATATGTCTTGCTTCTTAAGTCTTCATCAATGTTGTCCTCTGGGCTGGAAAATTTCTGATAGATGTCCTGTGACAATTCCACAGTGGAATTGTGCACTTGGATGTTTATATGTTAAGTCTACATAGATAAAGTGTAATAATAGGAATAAACAAGGTTTAGTCTTCACTGCAATTATGCAATTTACTGTAGCAAGAATGACTATAAATAGTGTATTTTGACACAGTATTTCCTTATTCTGTTTGAAGAAATCCAGTCTGTTTACAAACTCTAAAAGCCATTAAACTGACTCAACATCCATTTCAATGTGTGTGAAATACAGCGCTAGTGTAATCAGTGTTTGCTAATTAGTCACTGCTGTCTCTAAGTGCCCTAAAGCTGTTTTCAGCAAACATGACAGCCAACCTCAATGCTCACAATATTAAAGACCTGAATTGAAGTTTCTGAAGGTTCTGCTTTATTGATAGAAACCACAAAATGATTCATTAATCATGCAGCCAGTCTTCCAAATAGTGAGCCGGGTCTGCGGTCATGAGCTCGATGGTCTGTGTGTTTAGATGTTTAAATGTCAGCAAGGGAATTCTTTGTTTGGGAATTATTTAGGCAGAGTCAAAAGGTCTTTCTCCATCAGAGGCATGTGTTCTGACTGTGCTCTTGAAGAAGGTACTTAACCTCTAGGTTCTTATTTTAGTGCCATCAAAAGAATGCAAACATTTCTTTTTAAAAACAGAAACACGCTCATGAATAATGCAGGTGATGTAAAAGGGTTCTGGGATTGTTCAGAGAAGATTCAGGGACAATGTGGTCTCAGCTTGCTGGGCAAGTTTCAGCCATCTGTCTCTGCTCTATTTTTGTACTGTCAAACGTTTTCTTCTGCATGTCATGTTAGTGGCATCGTCTATTTATATATCTCATAATGCTGTCAGTCAGTTCCTGATTGCAACTGCAATACTTGCAGTACATACTTTGCGCTAAGACAAGAAGCTGTTTTTTAGTATACAGCAGCTGAAAGATGAGAAACTGTAACTGTATATTGTTTAATCATTTTTGCAAAATGTGAAACATATGCATGTAAACAAAATAAATAAATGAAACCTTTCTCAGTACAAACTGGTGATGGTTTGTAACCTGTTAACCTTACTAGACCCATACAGGGAATTGTTTCATATTTCCTACCTAATTTTAACATACAAGTCTGAACTTCATCCCTGGAATAACATTTAGCCTGTAATGTACATTATATTACATGTATATTGTACATGAGCGATCTCACGTCACATAGTCCCGACTGCAACAAAAAAGGCAGAAAATTGTGTCTAACACTAACAAAACTATAATTTCATTATTTGTAATTATTCTTAATGCCCTTTGTTTACTGTACCTGTTTTACTGTACTCATTTACTTTATAACTGTACTCATTTACTTTGTCTGAATGATGTTAAAGGTAACAGTTGAGGAAGATCAGCTCAGTGTGAAATACGCAAATATTTAGGTCAGATAGTTTTATATAATTTAATATATCCCCAAAGTGAATAAATCTGCCCCATATGTGAATCTCTATATTCATCCAGAAATTAATTTAGGCCATGCTGAAATAGACTGTGGTAAAGAACTATACCATACCTAAATCAAGATGATTCATCTCCATATCAACAGTTTATAACCATCAGTTGTCTTAACTAATGTGGTAAATTTCACCCCTCGTTGCATTATGAGAAGATTCAGTCTGTCAAGTCTGTTCAGATCCTCCATGGCATCACAGAGCCACAGATCTTGCATTTCCTGTAGTGATCTCAGCCTAAAATTTCATAGGTGCTCGCATCTCACGACTACTGTAGACTTCTTCAAAGGATCTGGTGGAGATGCTGTCAGCCATAATCACCCGCCTCACAACAATGCTAACATCCAATTAGAATCACTGAGCTGTCACACCACAAACTCAGCCTTCGCTTGTTTTTTAACAATACAACAAGAAGTACATGAGTTTAAACAAGCTGAAAAACAGCAAATATATCTTCTGGATGAGATGAATGCACATTTCTTGCAGTGTGATATATTAGATCGTATAGTATTATGATGATAATGTGAGATTTCCTGTCTCAAAAATTGACAAGCTTAACTGTAAAACAAGCAGACAGACCAGAAAATAAGGGTTAACTCAGTAAGACAGGCTATTGGAGGATCTGTAAACCAGTGTTGTCTGTAGGCAGAGAAGTAGGACATTTATAGAAAATGGTATGAAAGTAGGGACAAGGTTTGTTGCTTGAGGCGACAGTTATTATTACGATTTCATTGACGACTGATGTTACACACAATACAGCTAAGAGTGAAAATGTACACAGTGGACAGTCTTCAGCATGGTTTAACCCTCTTACATGGTGCATTTTATGCAGATTTATATTTAATACAACACACTCAGACTTTTAGCATTAAAAGTGTATTAGATACTTGCAGTGGTTATTGACCTTAATTCATGGGTGCTAGCTAAATTATTAGTAAGAGATAACAGAATCTGAGTTGATCCCAAGTGTTTGATGAAAAATATCTCTTAAACAAAAGGTAATGCAATAAATAGATTTTGTCATTTTGGAAGATCATTAAAATTAAAAGGCTGTCTGCCCCAAAATGAAAATTTCATGATAATTTATTTTTCCTTTTCAATTTCCTTTTCAGAATTTACTGTGGTTTGTTGATGGATACATCTCTGGTAATTAATTTAGTAAAGTTAGTAAACAGTGTGTATTCAGTGCTATCATGTTGCTCCAGTTCTAACTGTGGCTGCATGACAGATGATTTCTTCTGCACTAGGAGATCCTCTGTGCATTTGATGTTTCTCTCCCTGTTGGCCAAGCCATACAATTCATTAATCCTCATGTTCCCTGTCTGACAAGCCATTTAATTCCAGGAAAGCATGGACATGCACAAACAAGGCGATTTTGATGGTGTTAGAATGCAGCCATTTTGTGGAATAGTCGTTGGTATAAGTAGGCATATTAATTTATTGCAAACACAATTAGCACATAGCTGGGGGCTGGGCTGTTTGTTTACCTCAGAATGTAATCTCAGATATGTTGCTGTGATGCTTAGTAATTAGTAATTAGTGATAAATCAGCGCAAGTACACTGTGTATGTGTGACCTTATCACATTGTGCACGGGCCTAACACAAAGCCCTGTTGTACAGGGGAGGTATTGTGATGAGATGGGTGTCCCAGGCCTTTTGTATGGTAATGTGAGAGAGAGTACGTGCCACTTTCTTTTCTCTGTCACCCCTCCCCCACCATAAACGTAAACCCCCTCCTATCTGTCTGGCCGGGGCAGCTCAGCTGAGAGTTGATCGGATTGCCTCAGAACCTCTGGGAGGATGGGACACGCACACAATTTAATCATCATTTTCAGCTCAATGTTAAAAGTCCTGGAATTTATGGCAACGATTATGAAAAAGAATACTGATGAAAAAAATACAGAATAAAAACAGCTGTTAAGCTTTTGGATTGAATCTAAATTAATTTCCATGCGTGGCCTAGGTGGTTTGTGTGGGTGCTAGTTTAGTGTTGATCTACCTAGTGAGCCAGCATTCATTGCAAAAATGTAGAGGATTCATCTGCATGGTAAAGCTGGTTGATCAAGCTTGTCTTGCTGGTCAAGGTAGTTAAACGTGGTGTGGACACTAGCACACCAACACACCAGCATCCCATTCTGGAGACCAACATTACTGGTCTTTTCCACATGGTGCTTTTTTATCAAATGTTAGGAGCAGTTGTATCTAAAATCATGCACCATGGAATCTTGCTACAACAAAGGGCTTTCAAATGCTTTAAATCTAAGCATTCATTGTCCTGCTGTTTCTAGAGATGGTAATAATCCAGCCATACTAGCTGCTTGATGTTAGAATTCACTTGTGGATGTTTAACATCCTGAAGTCATTTTGCAGCAAGACCATACATAATGTTCATCCCTGCCCACCCATACACATACAGACACTGTAAAGTGCGGTTGCCAGGTCTTGGATAATCATTTACCACTGAATAGGCATGACTGGATGAGAGTCCTTTGCCAAATCAAAGAAACTATGGCCTCCGATTCACTCTGTGAATGGCTGAGACTGTATTCAGCTGATGCCAAAAAAATCAAGCTATGGTGACTGATGCCAATGGGCTTGTTGTTGACACACCAAGAAATCGCTTAAGAATCATGTTTATTTAACAAGTCAAGTTGAGGTTAAACAGTGAAGAATGGCAAAACTTTAATTGTGGCTTATTTAAAGAATGGGGCATTAACATTGTATTGGTTAGCTTAAACACTACCAATCCTTATAGCTGCTTTTGCACTAGGTAGTTCTAGGAACTAAATTATTTCCATTAATTTACATTTGTATCACTCTATCTAATATCTTTCTTATGATGGAATTAATATATATTAATATAATTTAAATATTTCATAATCTATATATCAGATTTATTATGAGTTTTTACCTTCTTCCTTCTATGTTTCTTGCCAGCCTTCATTTCCACCTCTAGTACTGGATTAGCCATGATACTGTTAATTTTCCATGTGGGAACACAAATTGTTACGCAATATTCTTAGCAGTGTTTTCAGTCATGTGTGGATTTGACACTGACACTGCTACTGTAGGAAACCAAGTTACAGTACACACTGCAGAATGCCTTAATTTTAGTCTTAACCTCGAAACCCATAGCTGAAGCGGCACTTCCTGCCACTTTCTTCCTTTTATTCTCCAATAGTCACCCTCAAGCTCAGTCTGTGTGAGATGTGTCAGATTCTCCACTGTCCCACTGATTCTGTTGACGTACTGTAAGTGGGTCATTGCGCTCAAGCAGAATTGGCTTGGGTTGACATGGCAACGTCACAGGTCGGTTAAATGCGCAGATGAGTCTCTTCATAAATCTGCAGGATGCTAAGTGCTAATGTAAAAATGTGTAGATTAGATAAACGTGCAAAATATACATATCAGATCCTAAGCAACATTAATGAATCCTTAATATATGATGCTGACATCTGTTTTTACAATTATATTGTTGATATGTGTTATTGCTGATAAAACAAAGTTTTAAACAAAATGCAGATTATAACTGCTGCAGGCCGAAGGCTGTTGAAGTAATTTAGCTCCTATAGCTCCTATCACTAAGCAATTTGTTTACATTTTTGAGGTTTTGTTTAGGTGAGCAATGGACTATAATGTTATTTGGGTATTTTGTTTTGATACTGTATGTGCCTCTAGCCTTCACCTGACTCACATTAGTCCAAATGGGGTTAATAGGAGAAGCTGCTTTGTATTTTAATTAGCCACCCGTACAGCACTTTACAGCCACGCCTGCTCTTTTCTCTCCCCCTGAAAGCTAACCATTAGATAATTATGACCTTTGACCTCATTGGGCAGTGGGTGGGAGGGGGGCGTAATCCCCTCAGGACCGTCTGACAAGCGTCTGACAGATGGAGCGAATAAACGGGAGGGATATGGATGGGACGGCTGGGCCAGTACATGTCCCTTTTGTTGTTGTTGTACAGTAGAAGCAGGGCATGCTACATTTCCCCATTCAAGCCCTTTATTTATATGGGTCAGTCAATTAGTCCGGCTCTAGGTTAAGGCAGGTCCAATGGAGATCTACTGTTGTTTGTATACTGAAACAGTAAAAAAGATAAGAAGCTATTACATTTGGTAAGGTATTCTCTCTTTATCTCTGTCCCTCTCAGTCTTAGTTTTGATTGGAAATAAATTTGATAAGCATTTTACAAGATTAATAAGCCTGTTTATTTTGATAACAAGGTAATTCATAAACCTGTTTATTTTGCTATGCTAAATGGCTTTATGGTTAGTTACAATATAATATTTGCAGTTAGCGTTGTTTCTATCATCAGGACAGACCTACAACCCAGTTTTGGGGCTGTGACCCACCAGTTAAAAAGCACTGCTGTGTCTGTCACATTTTCAGACAGACCCTTTTCTCAGTCTGTCAGGAGTGTTAATAGACTTTTGCACAGTGCACATCAATGGACACTGTTCATTTACAGGAGACCCAAGAAAGCAATAGACAAAGAGAAAAAAGGAAAGACAGAGAGAAACGGAGGGGGCTTGCGGTGGGAGAGTTGAATTATTGATAGTGATGGCAGGCCCCTCTCCGCGTCGCGCTGCACTGCTTCTGAATAATGGATGCAGCCTCCTGCATGCGCTCGGGTCCCTCGCCCATTTGTCTCGCTGCTGTAACGTATGCTCACCCAAGCCGTTGATTGGAAAACGAAACGGAGAGCGCTGAAGAATCAACATATGGTCACTGTGTGACAGGAACATCCCGGGGATTAAAGTGAATCTGAAGGGAACCTTGGACTGGTCACAGTTGTAAACAATAGCGCTGTACTTTAAGTTTAATCTGTAAATTATCAACCCGCTATGAGCAGATTGGTTGGTTTATGGCCCACAATTAATGTGCAGAACAGATGAGTGTGGTCAGAGAATACATCAGCTGTCCGAACTGGGCAAATATAAACAAACCGCTTTAGGAAACGAGACAATGGAGTATACAGTGATGAGATGACTGTTTTTTGACTGTTTTCAAATGCTGTCTCTTTGTTTTGTCCGCTAAGCCTGTTGGTTGGGAATTCTGTTGGAACTGTCACTCAATTTGACGATACAGTAATTTCGGGTACTGTACAAAAAAATCTGAATTTAAAATGACTTGAATGGAGGAGACAATGCAGCATGCCGGGCTGTCTCCTGAGGTAATGACTGACAACAGAGTTCAACTCAGTACAGCCGCTACTTTGTGACCCAACGTCTTCTGAGTCACACTGATGCCTGTGACGGCTGACAGCTGGCCGGTCATCTGCAGAGAACAGTACTCAACTCATCTGCCCATCTCCCGATTCACTTACTGTAATTGCAAAGTGAGTAAATTTCCTATAAAGCCTTATCATTTATGTATTTATTGCCTGATATATCTGATCTTTCAGTCTCTTTAAGAGTGCGATCATAATGTTTCTAACGCATGTAATTATATATCGTCCATCTAGAAACAGATCATAAATTTTGTAAGAGCCGGTCTTATACAAATGCAGTTCAGCCATTGGTCAACAGCAGCTTGGTAAATATATTTTACTGATTCATTTAATCTAGGAGGGTGGCTCTATTCAACCTTCACTTATGGAGATATCCAGTTAATGACCTTAGCGTGAAACTGAGAAGCGCACAAAGCAATCAACACAAAGACTTCTTGCTAATTCACAGCTTTTAATAAAAGCCTGACATTTTTGGCTGCCCCTGCCTGTTAATCCCAAAAGAGCAATGGGGTATATTGAGAGGGAGTCTCAGGGTTTTATTTTGCCTGCTGGCCTTACTGTAGCACAGCCCTGGTATTATTGTTTTTGACAATACATACTGTTTGCCTAGAAGCAAGTTTACCACCATTGATGTGTCTCTAGTACTGAACTGTTACTGTTACAAGACATCATAACTATAAGGTCAGTGTATTGAAACAAAATATATTACTGACAATTTGCTCTGGGGTTCAATATGGACTTTGAAAAATATAATATATTGCCATTGCGTATCTTTTAGCTTTTTTGTATTATTCATAAAAATTTCTTCATAAATCATGTAAGGGGTGGTGATTAAAAACAAGCCTTCGGGCAACAAGCACAAATAGAATCACATGTGCACATGTGTGATTCAGTCCTCCGAATTCTTTCTTTTAGTGAGATGGAATAAATTCAGTTGAATCCAATTTACAAACATTGCTTAAACATGAAGAGTCTGTATTCTGATTCAAGGTCCTGCGAGAATGTCGGGTAATTGGAATTGTGATTTTCAGTGCATTTTTGTCAGTTTATCTCATGTCTTTGAATTACATGTGTTTATTTCATTACAGAGGTAGAAAAATACACATTTCTGGATTATGGGCTGAAATATGGTGACACTGTTTTGAGTGGTAATTGTTATATCTTGTATGGCAACCTTATTCACAGTTCTGTCCATTTTTTATGATAGCACAGTATTTACAATTCACGTCGACAACATAAAAGTGAATCAAATTTGATTACCTTTGTGTAAAATATGCTAGCTGTGTTTTTCTAATAATACAGCACTGTTTCAATGCATAACGCAGCTGTACAGGTGACTAACTGAATACAAGTCCCCCGTGTAGAGCGCAGGACAGACTGGGTGTACTACTAAGTGAATATTCCGGAATCTTTCTACCTTGTGTTGATACATTCCTAGGGGCCTCTGTGGAATTAATTATCAGCTGATGGAGTGTAAACTAGAGCAAATTCTTCTCCTGGAGGGCCATCATCCTACAGTGTTTAGTTCCCACCCTACTTCATTTAAAGCCCCTTCAATACCTTGACAGTGTACAGGGAAACAAACACCATACTCTAGTGCAGTTACATTAATACACAGTTAATTCTGGCTGATTAGCCCTTTTATTACCTCTATCATGGTAAGTCACTGAATATATAGTAATGGAGGAATGGAAAGACATAAGATTTGAACACTGTCAGATCCCAAATGGCTTTTGAGTGGTGTTTCTGAGTTCAAACATTTGTGGTTAGCATACAATAGAGCTCACTGTTGAAAAAAGCTCTCTGCTGTGTGGGTGTGTGTGGGATGTCTGGTTATAAAGTCAATACTCACACCAATCAATTATTACTGCCAAAAACAAATTAATTTTAATTGCCAATGCCCCAGTCTTCTTAACTCTATAATCACTATGCAAACTATACTATATCTCTAACCAGGCTGCCCAGGTGTTCCAGATGTGTGGCTAATTGAAAAGCCATTGGTGTCTTTTGTAATCCATCAATGATGGTCATGCCAATCTAGTCATAAAGCAACTGTCTCAAACCGGTTAGTGCTAATTGAACAAATAGAAGATGGAACCCACTGCAACCTGTCAGACACAAACAGCTCAAAGTGAAAGCTAATCATAATTATGGGAGTTAAATTATGAGCGTTCTTTGTTGAGTAGCTGATATGGAAATGCAATAGATGTCGGTGTTGATATACTGCACACGTGTCTAACCGGTGATGCTGAGGTTATTAGATCACACAGATGCTCAACTCCTCTCTCAGTTTCTGCTCTACGGCTGATCTGTGGTCAGCCAGCGAGCCATTACTAGCACACTGGGGAGCTGCTTGGTATTCCAGTCAGGCCAGGAGCTGTATGCGGCTAACAGAGGCGTTCAGAGCACTGCATCTGTGGGGCTGCTCTGAGCGATGGTGGTTGCTTGGCCTTGTATTTTAAATGACAATGTGTTATCGTCGACATTCATAAATAAAGACAGTTATTTAGACCTAATGTCCTGTGGGTTAAAGAAGGAGAAAGGTGGGTTATTTTCTGTCTGCTGTGAGGGAAGGAATTCTGTGAGTGGCAGGAGTGATGTTAGTGTGTGTATGTATATATATGTGTATATATATATATGTGTATATGTATACATGTATGCATGTATAATGTACACAATTCTGCATTACAATTATTTATTCAATAATATTGTAAATATTGTCCATGCCATTGATGTTAAAATACATAAAATACACATTTAGTAAGTCATATAGGAAAATGGCTTTCACATGGAAATACTGTGTGCTTAGTGTGAACTTGCAGTTTCTTCAATGTATGGACTGATTAATTCAGGTGTTAAAGACCCTAAGAAATCTAAATGGGAGTGTTGTGTCTATTAACTAACTGGCAATATTTGGAAAGCAGTAAAATAACAAACTACTACAAAGACATGGGAAACCATACCAAACATAATTTGGTCCAACAAATGCAAAATGCAAAAGAAACATGGCACTGTTGCATTTTCACAACTTTCCAAATAAGGAGGACAGTTCCAGAAATTGACAGGAAAAAAGAGGTGGAGATGGATTACGGCAGACAGAAGAGAGAAACATGAAACATCAAATTTATAGTTGCTCTCTCAGCAGCTCTGTTAAAAACCCCATCACAGCAGTGTTAACTAGATTTTATTGTCAACACAAAGTATGGTGATACAAATATACATTACATTGTTTAAAAATTAAAATATTAAAAACATTGCTAGATTTACAAAGTTCATTATTATGAATGTACCATCCCAGTCAGTGAAAAAGATCTGCTGGTCTTCTTCTGAAAATCCTTCGTTGGCATTTTTCATTCCAACTTCCACTTGGAGTCCAGGAAATATAAGGGCCAAGTATTCCAAGATTCCTTCCATTTCTTTGGAATGTTGGCTGAAGGTAAAGAAAGCCTTTCCAAGTCCAAAGTTGGCAGGTAAAGGGTAGAAAGGTGCCAGCTCTAAGTAAGCTTTCATATTTGCCCTGTTGTTATTGTGATAGTGGCCCAGACAGTCATTAAATTGACAGTGGATTAAACACAATGGATAGAGAGGGAATAAGACAGGTGTTCCAGATGTAAACCTGCATTACTCCAGCAGTGCTGCATGGGGATGAACCGACACATCATCTGGAATGGAATTGTGGTGTCTACTTTTGGGTTCCATTCCATTTTCCTCATCAGCTTTGGAGGCCTTTCTAATGTGCTGTGGAGGTCTGGGCTGCTCTTCCATTAGATTCCATTTAAAATAAAAGTAAATATTTTGTATTTTTAAATGAAATGCATGAAATAAATGATCATATTTAGTACTTCATTTTACACATGAAATCTAGTTGTGTCTTGTGTCTCATGAACAGTTTACACACAGTAACATGATTGTGCTTCTATAGCTCAACTGATGGTACTTGCAATGCCAGGATTGCGGGTTCTATTCCTAGGAAAATGGATGGACTGATTTAATGCATGTACCAAATGCACTGTAAGTTGCTTTAAATGAAAGCATCGGTCAAATGCGTAAATGTATGTATTTATAAATTGATTATTTTTTCATAGTGTAATGATTTTCTCTTTTAGTTAAATATATCTCTTAATTTCAAGCAGCTGGTTAAAATTCATGAACAGTTTTACCCATTATAAGTATTTAAGGAAGTGTCTATGAGAAATGGCAGACAGTTTTCATTTTAACAGTGTCTGATTCAGAGCTTCTGGACCAGTGGATAAGCAGGCAGAAAGCAGAGTTTGCTGATATACAGCTGAGCACGGGAAGCTATTCTTCTGCTTGAGAGATGAGCCGCTTTAAACCTGCTATAAAATATGTGCCTACTATATATGCTTACTATCTTTCAGCCTTAATACAGTCAGTGTCTGTAGGGTTCTTGTTTTGTGCCATTAGTGTTACATTAAAAGTGCTAACCAATTGTACCATGTCTGTTAAGTGCTTTATTTATTATTTGGAATGTAGTTACAATGAATAATAAGTGGTAATGAGTTTGAGCTTTTGATCTGAGCTGTCTGTTAGTGTCACAACATTCCATTGAGTGACGGCTCCATCTTTAGGATTTATATTTTTATAATATAATTTCTTTTATAATAGGACTTCAGTTTAATAACAATTTTTATATTGTGTTGTGTATGTTAATATTGTTTTATTGCAGAACCTGACAGAAATAGAAATGTAGAAAATTACTATTATTATAAATTATTAATAATCAATACTTTTTATAATAATAATAATCATCACAGTCTTATTTTTTCTATTTATTTTGTTTTTTTGTAACCCACTTTGAATAGCAAAGCCACATAATCACAAATTGTTCTGTATTTCTTCTGTTCTGTGTATAATGAATAGAATTATTGCATCTAAAGTCTTGAACATTACCAGATTTACCACAAAAACAGCCTGTTTCACTTTTATAACTAAGCTTGTACTTTTAATCACACACGACAGACTTCCTTTCTAAGGGCAGCTTTAATTATGAAAACACTTCACTGTTTTTGAATGCAAAATAGCAAAACCCACCCAGCCACTATGGAATATTATTTGCTGCAATAACTTTCAGACTGTTTAACAAGACAGACATATTATCCATAGTGACATACAATGCATTTATCAGTTCATGCATTCCCTGAACATTTAACATGTGATTTTGATGTTGATAGTGCATTGCTCTTCTGTTTAAGATACAGAAAAGCTGGTATTTTACTTGCAGGTAAATGAGAGGGACATGGACACGATGAGTTTCCTCATAGACTGTCAGTGTTTCCTACTGACAGTCTCCTCTAGCAGTATTGATCTTAAGTCTCATCCCACTGAGATCAAAGCACACAGACTTTGGCTCCCTCATTAATCACTTTCAGGACTGACTGTATCTTAAAATCAAAACACGGGTGTCAGCATGAGGCTGTTTATTGGCATAATAAATAACGTCCAGTGCCAAAGTCTGCCAAAAATAAAGCACAATATCAAAAAACAATATCTTGTTAGTAAAAGTATTCTCATAATAGTAAAAACACTAGGGAGTCTATGTACAGTATATTACTATATACTTCATATACTGTGTAATGAGTAAATAAACTCTTTCCTTAGAAATCATAAGGTAGTGGTAAAACTAAATCAGTATTGTAGTGGATAACATTAATAAATTGGAACTATACAGCAGTTCCTAATATAGTTCCCAATAAGAATATAATATTCTCCTAAATTGTGTTATTAGTGCTGTAATTATGTTCTCTAGAGCTATTATTTGTTCTTCTTGGTTTAGAAGCGACCGCAAAGGTATCCATCCAATTAACTCCTGGATGAAATCTATTTCATTAGTTCATGTCTGAACAGAAAATCTGGTACCATACAATAAAAATCACACCATATTGAACGTTTGAGGCACTAATTGAGTACTGTACAAATGCACTATGTGATAAAATAAGTAATATTGCATTTCTCCAGAAACCATGTTTTCTGTTGCATGCTTTGATGCAGTAACATTGCAGTTCTCCAAAGCATTTCTACTGTGCTCAGACCTGCAGGCTGATCTCAAGGTGTAATGGAGGTATAAGTCTGTTTTCCCTGTGACAGCTGGGCCATTGCTGAAAATGCATATTATCCACACTTCTGTAAATAGCAGGTTCTAGGCAACAGCCACAAGGTGTGGGGAGAATGCAGATGCAATGTCATTGCACCCACAGCATTGGCTACAAGATGCTTAGCGAGAGGAGAGCTGTGGCTGTTGAGCTTCAGCTGCAGGCCATCAGTGATTGTGTTGTGAAGGTTTAGCCTGCTTTAGTTACTCTCTTTAAAAGGCAGAGTTCCACAATAAGGTCATGTGACTCCGAAAAGACTTAGAAATTTGACTCCTTGTGAGATTTTGACTCCCCTGCTTCTGATTGATTCATACATTGGGGAGGCTGTTACTTGGTTCTAACCAGTAAAATCTCCCCACACACTTAATCTTAACCATAGTATGGAAAACATGAGAGTCATACTCTCACTGGGAGTCATATTTTGATACAATAGATTTATAATTCATAATTTGATACAAGACAATTTATAATTGTGCACATCCTTTGGCAGTCTGACCTGCTATGCTTCCCTGTTTTGGTAGGACTTTGTTTATGATCACCCATAAATTATTGTTGCAGAAAGGCTGAAGCTGTTGCCTTTCTCAGTTCACAAAATTGTGATCAGTATTGCTTGTGGGCCATCAAATTGGTTCCATGAATCTCTCAGCTGTGGCGGTTATGATTGGTTGGGGTGACAGTACTTGCGGGACATGAGAATAGATGTTGCATTGGTCCATCGAAATGGAATTTGCTCTGCAGTTTCATCCTTTGAAACTGTTGTCACTCTGTATTTACAGCTGATTACAGTTTTGAATAATTGTTATCGCAGTGACATATTAGCTATAGGAAACGGCTCTTATTTGTATGGCTGCATCAACAGTATCACCATATTTGGCTGTTGGTTGGCTGATGATGTATTCAACCACTATTCTAGCATTTTAATGGATTGATCTTTGTTCTTGTTTCAGGGTGCTCTGAATGCTGCCTTAAATGTCTGAGTGGGATACCATACGCCTCTCTGATCGCAACCATCCTGCTGTACGCTGGGGTGGCGCTGTTCTGTGGTTGCGGTCATGAGGCTCTATCTGGCACCATCACCATCCTGCAGACCTACTTTGATGTTGTCCGGTCGCCTGTTGATGCTCTGGACGTCTTTACCATGTGAGTTGCCTGTAGAACAACAGTAAACCAGGGGTGTCCAGTCCCGCTCCTTAAGAGCCAGTGTTCTGAACCAGTGTATGTGTGTGTGTGTGCAACAAATTCTTTAGGAACACTGTATGTATGTGAGCAGTGTTTCCTAACACTGCGAGCTCATTCTGAGCAGCCATGTTTGGTTTTGGCATTAGTCCCACTTAGAGAATTAAGAGTTCTGAAATGGCACCAGATCATCTCTATACACCTGCTCACCGGAACTCCACTGGTGAGGAGAGCAGGACGGACAGAGAGAAAAAAAGATGAGTGGGTGGAAGAAAGAACAGTTTTTCAGCCATTTTATCTTGTCATCATTTCATTATTTTATCATACTTAATACTTCTAAATAAGACTTTGAAATGAGGAAAATCTAATTATTGCATAATGGGAATTTTAATCTGTGGGTGTTTCTCCAGTTTTGGACCTGTGGACCCTTTAAAAAAACACATAATAAAATACACTTTCCACACTCAAATTCACAACTCTATTTAATTTCCCCCAACAGTGAATATACAGTATAATTTTGTTATTTGTTTTGCTGAAGGTCATATTCAACAAAGTGTCATTTACAGCTTAAAAATAACATATTACATTCAATAACATTTAAGAAAGAAACTAAATAACAGAATCTTTTGTTTTCCACAGATTATTTAATAGCTACCATGTTATGTACCTTTAATAATTAATATTATCATATCACATTAATATAAGCGTTTGCATAGTTTAACAAAATTTGACAGCTTTGTTTAAAAATGCCTCAGACACAAATATTGTTGGTCAAGATGGAAACTCCTCTGTGCGAATATTCTGATTAAAAATGAATGTAAATCCCTATCAAATCACAATAAATGCTGAACTGGTTTATTTCACTCTTAAAGTTATAATTTTTTTAAAATGCAGTAATACTGAATTATTTTTATTTTGTGTGGTTTTGTTATTATATAAGTCTTGGTCTATAAAATAAAAATGTCTTAAGAGAATTTGAAAAACAACAATGTTCTCTTTCAGGATTGATATTTTGAAGTATGTGATCTATGGAGTGGCTGCAGCCTTCTTTGTCTATGGTATTCTGCTGATGGTCGAGGGCTTTTTCACAACTGGGGCCATCCGGGACCTCTATGGGGACTTTAAGATCACCACCTGTGGGCGCTGTGTTAGTGCTTGGGTAAGATCACCCATCTAAAAGAATGAGCTTTAAAATATTTATTGTATTGTTGATATTAAAGCAGAGTGGGTAAAGCTTTAAGCGTAGGAAATGACTGCTTTGCAATTCAAGTTAGAGTTTGAATTAAATTTGGAATTTGCCAAATAAGATTTGCTACTTGTAAGACAGCTTCATGTTGCATGAAATTATATAAATATTTGTTCTTTTATATATATATATATGTGTGTGTGTGTGTTTGTGTGTGTGTGTTTTGGGAAATACTCCATAAATTCTAAAATTCTGGTAAAATCTAAATAGCATAGCTGAAATGAAGGATAACAGTGTGTACAGTGAGTCATTGAAGTTAATACTTTACTTGAATTTAAACCCCTTTCTTCCTCTCTCCTTCAGTTCATCATGCTCACCTATATCTTCATGCTGGCCTGGCTGGGCGTCACAGCTTTCACATCTCTGCCAGTTTTCATGTACTTCAACATTTGGAACACCTGTCAGAACATCTCAGTGGTGGATTCCTCCAACCTGTGCTTCGATCTGCGGCAGTTTGGTGCATACAGCTCTCTACATTGTTTTTGGATTACAAACAGCGGTTAAGTTAGCAGTAAAGTCAAACAGGCCTGTAGGTCTGTAACTGACTGAGGTGAATCAAACTCCACTGTTCTTTTGAATTGCAGGAATTGTGTCCATCGGTGAGGAGAAAAAACTGTGTACTCTGTCTGAGAACTTCATCAAGATGTGTGAATCTAATGAGGTCAGTTGGCAGTTTTAAAGGCTGTTTTATTTTGTCTGATGGTCTTTATTTAATTCAGCTTCCTTCTTCTAAATTTATTTTGTCGTTACAGTCAATGACCTGTGACAGAGGTAGAGAGAGAGTACAAATAAATTCGAAACCTTTCTGTGCCTTTAAACCTGAAGTCACATAGTACAACTGGGATTACTACAAATATATAATGGTTAAATAATATACACATTTATCTGCATTCTTGTTATATACTGTAGGAAGTGCCGCGAGATATGTGCCATTGGGATGTTTAATCTCATACAATATTATTAAAGATCAAACTTAACTGTCAAGTCATTGTAAGGATCAGTAGATCATTCATTGTTGCCATGCTGCACTAAAACACATGAAACACAAAAGATGGTGTACAATAAACATTAAGCTTTGACTTTATTGTTTTAGGTTATTTTAAAGGTCTACATCTGGCAACTTTGTAAGTTTAAAACATTCACATTTCTTCTCACAAATGTCTTTTTTTGTCTCTACCTCCAGCTGGACCTGACATTCCACTTGTTTGTCTGTGCACTTGCGGGGGCTGGAGCCGCCGTTATCGCCATGGTGAGCCTCTACCGCTTCCTTTCTTTTTTTCACCTTTCTTTTATTATTTAGTGGTCCATTTTTGCATTGTATTAAATTACCTTGAATGTAATTTTCTGTTTTAGAAATTAAGATTGATTTATGCGTGGTAATAATTCTGTGGTTCTAGTAATACTTCAGGTTACATGAAACTTAAGGATGTGTGTTATGGAAATCAGAGATACTGTTTGGTATCAAAGTGTATCGGGTAAAGAATAAGTGAATGGGTGGACTTGTCTAAAATGCGATAAACATCCAAGGTCTCTTGCAAAATAGTGAGTGAGCAAAGAGGGAAACGGGAGAGAGGGAGAGAAAGGGCTCATCAGAAAATGCAGGAGGTGTTGTTGCCATGGAAACAGAAGAGGAGAGGAAAGGAAAGTGTAGCTTGTTTGGTACAAGCGATAAGTGATTGTGAGACACCATTTTCTGTGAAGCAGCTTTTTGTACCCGTTGGTCAATATAGGAGCTTATTTATGTAGAAGGTAAATAAAACAATAGCATCAGCTTAATGTAATGCCGTCCATAGGCTTCAGCTGATCGTAGTATAGAATATTATGCATTATATTCAATTTAAGCTTCTATGCAGTGTGTGTGTTCATGTGTGTGGTCCTGGTGTTCACTACGTTATAGGGACCAAACGATCCCCAAGTATAGTAATACCAGTAAATTTTGATCTTGTGGGGACGTTTTTTAGTCCCTATGAGGAAACAAGCTGATAAATCTTACAGAATGATTTTGTTTAATTTAAAATAGCAGAAAGTGTCTTGTGATGGGTAGGTTGTAGGGGTAGGGTTAGTTAGAGGGATAGAATATACAGTTTGTACAGTATAAAAATTCTTATGTCTTTGGAATGTCCCCATAAAACATGAAAACCCAACATTTGTGTGTGTGTGTGTGTGTGTGTGTGTGTGTGCGCGTCATGTATGTGTAAAAAAAAACAATGCATTTATTTTCTGGAAAGGCAAAAGCCTGGCCTCATTTGTATGAGTTAATTACGTTCCACATGGTTTGCAAATGGGAAAACAGCTTGGACATTAAATACTTACAAACAATGAGGCTGCTGAATCAAATAATCGTTTTTGCTGTTTTGATTATATAATTACATCATAGCTTCTGGAGAATATTGCAGCAGACTTGCAGTTTTGCTGATTTGTGCAGCAATCATGCCACCCACTGGTCTCCAGTGGAATTGAAGCAGTATTAATCTGTTTCTCAGCCCATGTCAGCACTATAATATTGCATTAGAGCTGCAGGGGCCACTGTTGTCCTAAACATGCATTAATGACGCCATAAAAGCTGTCTAAATAAACATTTGGGGACCCACTGTAGCAATATTAAAGCAGTTTTTTAAAGAAATAAATTAAAAAATTACACTACCTTTTTTTACTTTATAACAGTCGTTTACACTACATTATAAAATTATTAATTATAAACAATTTTAGCAGGAACACATTTATAATTTAAATCTTTTGGGGTGCCAAGGCAACATCATTGTGTATCAATGTCAACGTGTTAGTGATAGAAAAATATCCTTAGAAAAATGCTGCGAAAATGCAACACTTGGACTTAAGTAAGTCATTGATAAATATTTAAAATGATTTGTAAAATAATATACAGCAATAAAATGTAAAGATGAGCATGAGTATTTCAGTCTTTCAGAGGAATTGCACTGTAGGCCTGTAAATTTCATTTTGCTACATTGTTTAGCCCTGAATTCACTTCAAAGTCAAATATTCATAAACACTGTTGTGTTTTATAGCAATATCGCTTCCTAAAAACAAAAATTAAAATTATTTTGATAAATGGACAGATTCTGAGCCAGCATGTGACCTCACTTTAGACTTCACTTCATATATCATTAAACCTGTGGCCTCTGCCTGTTGATCTCTCTCTTGTTGAATCTAAAGAGCTCACATGGTTGAACTGATACATTTAGAGTTGTAACCCTCTTCCTTTTCTTTTCTTGCTGTTTAATGATATGGCTGCTGTGATAGGTGGCAGCCGTGTCTGCCCTCATCCATAACTACGTCACTGTGATGTCTAAGAACACGGGGAGGTACTGCACGCGCTTCTGAGGCACATCCGGTCTGGGGTGGCCCTCCCTACCTCATGACTCCCACTCTGTATTCACTGAGGGCCCCACCACCATCGCCCACAACAGCGACTTTTTATAACAATGTTCCTTAATTGGCTTCATTAAACACATACCCGAGCTTTTGCAACATTATGTTCCTCTCCCTGCCGTAATCATCCTACATCGCAACTTACCAACAAGTTAACCCTCCATTTACGAATGATAACGTAAAAACAAACCAAAAAAAAACTAACCTGACTTATATACAGCTGGAGCTGTTTACCGTATTGACTGACAAGGGAAATAAACCGATCAGGTCCTAGCAAGCTCTGGTCTAAGCTGAGCCACTTTTTATAACTAAACTCCCTCATGGTCTTCTCCAGTGTAATCTTTGTTCGGTTTAAGTTGACTAACACAACCTCCCCTCTAACCACTGTGTTACTGTAGGTTCACTACCTGATGGTGCTGTCGGCTAACTGGGCGTACGTGAAGGACGCCTGCAGGATGCAGAAATACGAGGACATCAAGTCCAAGGAGGAACAGGAGCTTCACGACATCCACTCCACTCGCTCTAAAGAGCGTCTGAATGCATACACATAAAGCACGCAGTCATGCGGGCACATACACATATAAATATGTATACACACACACAAGCATGTCCTTTCCCTCCCTGAAGACACGCATATAAACTTAACTATGTCTAATATCATTGGTTTCCAAGGGTAAGGGATAGCTGGGTGGTTGGGTTGGGATGGGTTAGGGAGGTAAATAATACTTGCTACGTACGGGTGTGACATGGAATGTTGGTCAGGGAGCGCGCTTATAGTCTCCATGGCGACATCTCTGACTACCCATAATCCTCCAGGATTTAGATTTAGTTTCTTAATATTTGTTTCATTGTCCAGTTTCATTTCTCCTCTACCTCCCTGTTCCATCTTTGTGTTTGAGACAGCACACCCTATAGCACACAAAGTAGAGTGACTTCACTTTTGTACACACACATTATTGTGTCTCATTGGGTATTGATTGGGTTTTGGGGTTTAGTTAAAGGAATTACAGATCACATTTTTATATGACACAACAACGATTTACATTTCTCTAATTCACCCTAAACGGTTAGTCATGGTTTAGATTTACAGACTTTTTTGATCGTTTGACTTTCAAAACCAAAATGTGACCAAACTTGTAACTTTTGATTTACAGGTTAATCACTCCAAGCTGCCACACAGCAGCAACAGCACAATGAAAAATGTACAGATTATTTTCCAAATTCTCTATCAGTTTTGGAGTGCCAGGGATTTCAAAAAGTACCTTAAAGTGACTTTTACTGCTATACTGTAGCTTGGCCTAACTGTATATGCTAGCTGTGCTCAGTATTATTGAAAGGTGTGACACTGGTGCTTAGTAATCATTTGTGAAGCTTTGATAGAAATGGCTGCTGGAAAGAAAGAAAGAAAGAAAGAAAGATCAAACCAGCTAGAGCAGTCAGGTAGGATTTGCCTTGGGAGACTCTGTGGCTGTTTGTTTTAACTCATCCATTGCAAGCCATACTGTCACATGCAAATAACATTTTCAGGTGTTTTATTGCTTAGTTTTAGCTTTAACTTTTTAAAATGCAAGTAATCAAATGAAAACATTTTTGTCATTCCTCTAAACTGTATATATCTCTATAAATGTATACACATTTCATGACAGTTTCTGAAACACATCTCACCAGTCAGTGATGGGTGACATTCTTAAGATGAACCGTGAATGCAGTGACTCTGCCAAACACTGAGGATGGTTAGATATCACATTTGTTTTGCAAACAAATCTGTGCAAGATATAGTTACCTTGCATCATTTTTGGATAAGAACAAGATGTTTAGACATGTAATATTGTAATATGGACCAAACTCAGTTTTGGCTATGTTTTGCATATTTCAGTTGCCCTGGTTTTGCAGTAATGTGTCTCATAATTTGTTTTCTGACAATTGTGCTTTTGGCAGTGTATCAAAAACAAACAAACAAACAAACGAAAAAAAAAACAAGGTAGTTTTTGTGCACTTATCAACCATTGTGAGTTTTTGGTGCAGGTGCATTTGGAATCAGTGCATTTGGAGTTCCTGTACTCTTGCTAGTCATACAGCTTTTTAAAACCACAAACTAAACTTGTATTAGGTAAAAGAAATGTAATTCTAGTTGTTATTTGTGGCATGGTTATGCATTTAATGGTAATAGTTTTAATAACTCAAAAGAAAAAAAAAAGAAAAAAGATCCTATATTTTGATTTCCATTTTTACACTTGACTGTCTTGCTGGGTCAACTATATTTTTTTCTATGTGTGCAGTATTACAGTTGCTACGGTAACAATATTAAGCTAAATATCTTACTAGATTGTAGTGTTTGAGTTTTGTCCTTTATAGTTTGTGATGATTTTCAGAACCACTTCTTAAACCTATACGTCTGATGTTACGTATTAAATATTACCCTAGCATTGCTTTCAGCTCTGTTCATATATTAGCTTTTTGTATTTTCACAGAGAATGCTTTGTAGCAGGCAGTAAAATTAACTGGTTTTGTACATACATGTGCCAACAGCTTGACAGTGGCTTTTTTCTTTGAAACAATCTTGCTTGCATAAATAAAGACACGTGTACTTGTTAATAATTTGTTGTTCAAGTGTTCCTGTTTATTATGCGTATTTTTCTGTGTACTTCATTTTGAACTCATGCAAGTGCCCATTTGAAAAGCCTGTTAAAACGTATATAAATCACTGAAATATGATGAAGAAATGCTGAAATATGAACTTAAGCATGGTTGTGGGAAACATCCAAGACTGGCAGCAGGCATAAAGACTGGCAAGTGAATTCTAACCTGGTCTTTACATTGTGGTCTGTCGTAAGAGCTGAAACCACAATGCGTTTACATTCCTCAAGTCAAGACAAATGTTTTAGGACCCAGCAGGGGGAGGCAATCACTCTATTTAAATAAATGTCAGATGTTATTTTGTTAAATTTTAAATCATTTATTAAATGAATAAATGATAACTAATATAGAGTATATTATTGTCTATTATATTATTATCTTCACCTGTTCTGTGCCACCTATGTCAATACATGCGTGCACAATAATAAAAAAAATCAAATACATCAAAATAATTAAGGAGGGAAAACGAGTGTTGCCAAATAGTTCCTATGTAACGTTTTATAAAACTCTTGCAGTGCTACGATGGCCAAGAGGTGGCAGTGAAGCGCTTAAAGAATATCCATACTTGTGACCTGAACCTGGCCTTGAGTACATGGACCAGCGATACGACATCATATTTGACATTTATCTCTGACATTTCACTTCACTTTTGGTCATAACATGACAGACGCAGTAAGTCATCTGTGTGTAGAAACCTTTGGTGGTCTCACAAAAGTTTAATCCTAAATATTTTATGACAGAATCATTTTGAAACATTTTAATGATAGATTTCAGATGAGACTTTAAATGAAAATGCAAAAGGCAAGCTGTACTTCTTAATTCTCAGATTAACTATATACACAGTACTGGTCCTACCTCATTTGGTCATAAACGAGACACATAAATCAAATGTCTTTAAAATTGACCCTGTCCTCTCCCCCCAGCCACCAGAACAGAGCTACTACAGGCTGTAGTGCATACAAATTTAATTTCAATTGGAATAGAAAATATGTGATAGTGGCTTTTATATATAAACTGCGAGGTCTGCACTTACTCTATTGGAGCTCTATTGGAGCAAACCCCACAGTGCCCAATTTAATAGGTATGATATCTAATCTAAAGAAAAGGACAAGCAAGCACACTGAAAATAACAACAGTGAAGAAATATTAAATGATTAATAATGTAGAATTCTATATTGCATATAGAATTGTATATGACCATATGTATATCATTGGCTGGAAACACATTTACACCTCTCTTTATTTTGCAACAACTCGGAAAAGTCAAAAGAAATAATCCTTGTATATTGAGACGTTCAAAAAAACAAAGGTTACGAAACACAATGCAAAAGAGCAACACCTGAAGCCCTTTATTTCTACCATAGAGTGAGAAGAACAACACACACCCATAATGCATAGTAACAAAGTTACACTGAGACACTTTATGATGCTTCTGAACTGTGAGGGCCACAGTATTCAACCTCTTGTGCACCGATATAAATGAAGTCATGTGCCTACAAATGATTAGCATTGGACACATGGCAGATTCATTAGCGTATACAAGCATTAAAATGGCAGGTGGATATCATGACCGCTGAGCCCACTACGTAATATGTTTCAATATGCCATGTTCAGCAACTTGCTTAGAGCTATAAGAAGCCTGAATTTAATTATTAGTATTAATATTAAAACACTTTTCTTATTATCATCATAGCAGAATACGTCATCATTAGCGAAATGTGGTACTACAAAAGACTGAAATAAAAATACAACATTATTAGAGAATGTGGAAACAATGTAAAGGAATAGTTCCACTAAAAATGGAAAGTCTATTGCTATTAAGTCATCCTTGTTTTTTTTTTAAACCTGTAGGACTTTCTAAATTACATGATATTACATTATATTACAAACAAAGAGATAATTTAAAATAGAATGTCCAAGCCGCTATTTTCTAATAATCAAAATAATAAGCAATTTATGCAGGTTTAAGAATAACATAACAGTGAGTTAATGATTACAATACTTTAATTTTTCATCTT
>JAZGTK010004162.1:2918-25255 GCA_036877625.1 Ambastaia sidthimunki | reverse complement strand
CTGCATTCTGAGTTCTGCATTCTCTCTGAGTTAAATGCGATACTTATCGTATGCACATCTGGTTGTATGCAGCTTGCATGTCCTGCCCAGGAGTATTTAATTTAAACAACAGACTTTCTGCTTGAAACTGAAGCTCTGCAGTTCTGCTCATTGAAGAAAAGGAGATAACAGGCGGTTCTGGCATGCCAGGCGGATAAATATCACGAGTTATAAGAATTGTGGCAATATTTTCCACTGTGGGTCTCCTCACCCAGAGCAGCTTAGCTGTCCTCTCTTTAAAAGAGTGAGGAACATGGGTATCAGCATGAAACAGCCACAAGGGCCTTCAGTGTGTGTGTGTGTGTGTGTGTGTGTGTGTGCAGGATTTTAGGAGAGCAGCCATAATGCTCTGCTTCCTACAGAGAGTCAGGCTGGCTTCCTGTCTGGGCTGTGCTCAACTCTCACGTCTCAGACACACACATTGAAAATGATTGCGCGTCTGCGTTTGATAAAACGTTGCTTGTTACAAATCCTATTGTGTGCTATTGATTGACGGTCCATGTTAGCTTTAGTAAATGTCTTAACTGCGATAAATGGATAGAAAAAAACAGGAAGATTAGAGACCAGTAATGGTATTGTGCAGCAGTTTCTGACAAGCAAGAAGGTCGAGCGTACGCTAGCTTCACCTTGAAACACAAAAACACGAGAGAAACAGGTCATTGTGTCTCTACTGAAAAGAGACACATATCTCTCTCTCACTCGCTCTCTACACACTTATAATCTCTCTCGCTCTTCCTTCCCATCTGAACAGCAGATAAGTTCACAGAGAGAGACTAGGAAAGATTTATGTAAGATTTATGGGGGTGTTGCAGAAGCCCCTTATGGGCTTTCCATCTTTGCTAATAAAGCCAATTAAGTCATTGAAATCAATGGGCCTATGAGAGATCCCGGAAAGCGAAGGGCAATGATTCATGTCCTTCTCTCGGAACGTCCCGTCTCTTTTGTCCACACAGAGGGAGGACAGCGGGACATTGACAGAATGAGACATGGGAACATCGGGGGAATTTTAAGAATCTGTGACTGCCGGCGTCAGCACAAGAACAGCACGGACAGGACGAGAGGTGCAGACAGACAGTGGTCACTTTCACCAGACTGGCCTTTACACACCTGTCTGTTTTTGTGTCTCCGGGGGTCCTCACCCTGATTCCTGTCAATATAAGCAGGTCACTGTACTGTACAGTTTAAGACATACTTTAAAGATTATTACCGTTGTTTTTACAATTTAAACATTGTCCTACAATATTATCTTGTTTATTCAATGAATTCATGCTTAGTTTAACATACTAACATATCCAGATGTTTCATGGTACAGCATTGTGATAGCAGCGCAAAGGTTGTGGGTTGGATTTCCAGGGGTCACAGATACAGATCAGATGTATAAGCTGAATGCAAAAGTTTTGTCTGCCAAATGCATAAATGTAAATGTAATATGACATGATAATATTGGGCATGTACAGTTACTGTACATGTACAGTTATGTACAGTAATGTACAGTTACTGTAATGTCTCCAGAAGAATCTGGTTACTTAGTTTCTGCTCACTGGAGGCATTAAGTCACTCTTTTCTGAAACAATAGGTATTATGAAAAGCACTGTACAAATAAAACTCACTTGACTCGACAAGCTGTCGGTAATAAACTCTCAAACGTCTTTGCTCTAACAATATCACGGGTATATTTGGTAAGTCAGTGATATTTTCAGCCCTGTTTCAGAGCAACCTTCAGTTCTTGTATTTCAGAGGCTGACACACAAACTCATCCATGATTCTTCTGAGCAGCCCACAGAGCCAGAATGTAATTCACTGTCTATTTCTGAATGTAGAAGAATTGTGTGTGTGTGTGTGTCCTTCTGCAGTGTTATACTGTAGACACTGTAGACTGTTCTTTTCCCCTCTTTCCTTCCCTTTTCTTTTTCCGGACATTTTTTTCTTTTCCATACATTTTCCTTTCTACATCTATCACTTCATTCCTCTGGAATAATATCACTCACAGCGAGGACTCATTAGTCTCAGAAACAGCTCCTGAATATTTAAGGCCCGTTTCATTGAATCAAAAACAACAAGTTTGACATGGTTTTAGCAGAATAATTGAAGATCTCTCTCTCTCTCTCTCTCTCTTTAAAGTGCATTCTTATTTAATCAGAGGTTTACTGCTTCCAATTAAATATTTTAAGAAGGCGTGTTGTTTGGAGAGGAAGGCAGCGATATCTCAGAAGACCTTGAATATTCAGATCTTGGAGGGCAGTTTATTTAGATTACTCAGGTCTGTGGGGTAACAGATATACAGTGGTAGACTGACAGAGCAGGTGAATATCATGCTGGTTAATGTGTGGGTTTGACATTTGATCGTTTTTTTGGTGGATGGATTATTGAACATTACATTTATGCATTTGACACACACTTTTATCCAAAGTTATACGTTTTATCTGCACATGTGTTCTGTGGGATTGAACCCACAACCTTTGCACTGCTAACACGATGCTCTACCAGCTGAGCTACAGAAACACCATCTCACTTTCTTCTTTGTTCAGATGATCTGTTGAATTATTCAAAGTCTCGGGTATAATTAATGACAGTAATAAGCAAAAAACGTTAAAAAGCACCTCTAATTTATTATTCATATCATGTATGCCAATTGTTAATAATCTCTCTCTCTCTCTCACTGTCATCTTTTAAGTGCTGTCATGACCCGAGAGAACAGAGCAGTATTGCTTTTAGAGGGCAAACAAATAATTCTTTTCCTTTGGTTTATTCTGTATATCGTGTGTGTGTGAGTGTGTGTGTGTGTGTCTGTGCACCGCTCTTTGTCAGGTGGGATGGGTGAGCTTGCACACGAGTCCCACGAGAGTTCCAGCCCATTCTGTAACATGACAGGCCCTCAGAGGAGAGCACCAAGCTGTCATACTGAGCTCTCCTCAACGCTAATGAGTCCCAGTTAATTAAAAAAGCCTGACAGAACGGCACGTGACACACACACACACTCAAATATACATGCACTTAAGCAACCTGGCCAGGTTAAACACACACAGCGGACAGCAGGGAAGAATTTTGCTGATTCATGCTCTATTCTCAAGGGGAGTGTGTGTGTACAGCAGTGTTGTGTCCCTTGTGTGTGTTTAGGGTCCCGGTGGTACTGTGGCTTTTATGGAGAGGTAGAAAAAAAGCTAAACTGCTCATATTCTAAAAATCTCCACAAGTAAACTCTCTTTCCATTAGTTTCCTTTGCCTCCTTTCTGAGGTCATGTTTTACAAAACCTTACAATGATAAACATAACTTCCACCCAACTAGTTATTACATTTAATGTTACAACCATAAAACGTTTAACAACTACTGTTCAAAAAAATAAGTTTTAGAAAAGAACAGATTGATACACTGTTTAATGGAGATCCAGTATTAATTAGAGATTTTACAATGGTTAAAGTAACTGGTTAATTTATGGTTAACAGGCTTTTTTCTTTTTTGTAAGGGTTGATTAACTCAATTTAAGGTTTTTAAAGAAAGATTAGCATTATAGTCCAACAAGTTAAAATAAATGAACATTTTATTTCACTTGCAAACAAGTGTTATTCATTTGATCAGCGTTTGGACACTATTAGCACACATGCAGAAATGTCGGTAGCAGATTATTGTTTACTCAGCAAATTAGTATATTAGCATTTTTTAATATTAATGGAAGATTAGCATAAACATTAGCATCCATTAACATGCCTTTGCATATTCAAATTTGCTTTACGTACAAATGTGATGCTAATCGCTTCAGCTTCTGTTCTGTGGTCATTCCAGACAGTTTTCATCCCAGTGGGATTTTTGATTAAGTTGATGGTGAAAAGATTCACGGTTGTTTATTCACAAAATACTTCAGCAGGGTGAGATCAGCATGGTGTGTTTTCAGAGCACTCACTCTGTGCATTAACACACACATACAATCAGGGTATGAAGAGAGACAGGAAGTAGAACCCGTGAGTTGAGCTACAGGTATGGAAATGTAATGTGTTTGTATGCAGAAACGTAATAAGACAGTTTTTCCATTCTCTGTTTCAGATGAACAACAGAAGTCAGTTCTTCTCAAACACACACCAGCTTGTACACAAACTCCTCTGACCTGTCTCTCTCTCTCTCTCTCTCTCTCTCAGGCTGTGCCTTCCTCACATACTGTGCCAGAGAATCGGCGCTGAAAGCTCAGACCGCTCTTCACGAGCAGAAGACGTTACCCGGGGTAAGTCAACGGGGTCACAAACACTTAAACTCATGCACACACATGCACACACTCACAGTATGCAGGTACAACATGTTATAAATGATCATTTACAGTAACTGATTTACAGTTTAGGGATGCATAGATACTGAAACTGTAAACTTTATATTTGTGTAATATCATTAGGATCAAGCACAGACCCGGTTCTCTGTGTGTCACGTTTTGAATCTGTGCATCAGATTTTTGAATGTTTGCTGGGATTCTTGACACTGCTGTTAGATTCAGAAAAACATGATTGAAATCTTTCTTGTTCTGTTTTATTACTGACTGTTGGTTGCAGTGTTTGATTTGTGAAATAGCTTAAAGGCGACATGATATTTTAATTTTAGCGTTTGATTTTAACTTACAGCATCTTTACAGCAGTGTTTCAGTGTTTTAAAGCGTTTTAGTTTCTGCTGTGATATCACTGATGTTTCGCTGATGTTTGTATTGACTGCTGGAATGTTTGTCTTGTGGCGACTCTGAAACATCACATGCAAACGTAGCATAAACATGAACAAGGTTTAGTGTGAAGATGTGTAGAGACATATTTTTCTTCCTCCTTTTGATCATGTACCCAGCTAACAGAAAACATTATCAGGACGTTGGTTAACATTCTTTGAAAGTTCTCTCAAAAGTTATCCATAAATGTTCTTGCAGTAATGTTAGTAGAACATGTTTTAGCAGAAAATTGTTAGCTGGGTATCTGCGTATTCACTCTCTTTATCTGTCTCTCTCCCTCGTCTCATACTCCATCTCTCCAATGCTCTCTCTCTCTCTCTCTCTCTCTCTCTTTCTCTCCCCCTCTCTTTCTCTCTCTACACCCAAGGGCAAAAACTACACAGCACCACATTAAAGCTGTCCTATTTATATTGTCTTTTGTGTGTGTGTGTGTGTCGCTGTGCTTGTCCCACTATAACATTGTTTGGTTGCCGTGTGTGTATGTGTGTTCTGTAGTTTGTGTATTAGCTCTCGAGCAGCTTGGTTTGCTGTGTTGTGTTTTAATGACGCCTCCAGGGAGAGTGACAGTTGCCGTGGCAAACGCCTTTGATGCAAGTGATTATGACATCATAGATGTTGAATGCAGGTGGGAGGGGGGATGGTTTTAAGTTTTTTAGTTTTAAGTTTTTGTTATATCACATAAGTAATGTTATTCTTAAGTTGTTAGTGGAACATTTTAAAAACATTACAGAGCTGAAAGGTTTGAATAATGTTTATTTAACCAAGCTGGAAAAACATTTTGAATGTTTGGGGAATGTTAGGGAAATGTTCTTCTAACCTAAAATTGTTAGCTGCCTGGGATACTAACATACTGCTCAGTGTTTACTGCCCAACATATATTGTATACTGCTTACTGAAGCCTAACATAGCATGTGAGGTGAATGTAAACAGTAGTTGTCGTGTGGGTTAGTTATTTGCATTTTTTAATTTGGCAAATGGTGTCCAGTTATCATCTCAGATATGATTATGTTGTATTTTGTGTTGCAGCTGATTGGTTGTCCAATCAAATGGTGAGTGAAGAGGTTAAAATATGTGCTTAATAATTCTTGTGTTTGATTTGATGAAATGGAAGGTCAAGTCTAGTGAAATGCATTGTGGGATACAGTATTCCAAACAATGCGGCACGTTTACCGGGTTTATGGATCAATGCATCATTTTTGTCATATAAATACACACACACACTTCTGCTTACAGCCCACTGATTTAAGTCTGATCTTTGTCTCCTGGAAAAGAGATGAGATTGAAGATGATTGAACACAGGATTGAAAAGCATGATGGGAAAAAAGAAAGAGGGGCAGGACAGGAAATGGCAGGTGATACGATTCTCCTTCCTGATTAATGATTAACTTATATTCTCTTTCTCTCTCTCTCTCTCTCTCTCTCTCTCTCTCTCTCTCTCTCTCTCTCTCTCTCTCTCTCATATCATTGACCAGCTGTGTGATCTACTTTAGTGGCAGTTCTTTCATTAAGTTTGTGGGCTGGTCAGTATAGAGCTGTTCCTCGAGAGAGAGGCTGGGTGTCAATATGTTATTAAAACATGTATTTATACATGATGCTTGTAAATATCTTGTACAATGTAAACATGTAAAAGGTCCATTTGCATTAACGCTATTGACAGTTTCTGCTTAACAGTGTCATGATACAAACCATTGTAAAGGCCCTGAAAATAGGCTACAAAGTTTTCTCTCTAGTACATGGAATTTTTTCTTTCTGTCTGACCTCCTTCCTTAGGAGAGAATCTCACCCGGAATCACCTGCAAGATCACAGCCTTACATAATCACTCACAGCTCCCGGTGATTCAACCTAAAAATCAGTCTCGGAGAGAGACGTTATGACAGAATCGCGTCTGTCATGCTGAAAAATAGATGCTTTTCTCCACTTGTGAAGCTTGTTGTCACCACTGTGGGGCTGTACTGATTACAACATGATGTGATCCAGAAGAGACGCTCTGTGTCAGGAATTTCTTTAGCAGCCGAAGTCGTGCTGACTTTGTCTAAACGCTGTGCGGGCGCTGGAAGCGGATGAGACAGTAGCTGGTTTGACGTATCTGCTCATAATAGCGTCATGGAGCAGACAGCGGTCGTGTAAAACGATTTGTTGTTTGTTAATACAAGTCTTCCGCAGAACACACACAGTGTGCCGGCGGAATAATAAGGTTTTCCACAAAGAGCGTTTATCTGTTGTGATTGGCTTTATTGAAGGACACATTTTCACAAATGTTATCCGAGCTCAACACAGAGCATCAGCTGCATGGGAATAACTGCGGGGCTGGAGGCTGCGTGGCTGCCTTTTAATTATTGATGGGCGCTTCAGCTCTGCATTGGGCCGTAATTGCATTACAGGTCAGTTTTCAATAGCAATCTGTGAAAGTTGTGATGATGTGTTAAACAGGGTCGATGGAGGCTGTCCAGGGTGCTGAATTCAGACACACTGTCTTTAGGTCTCTCGCTCGGGCTCTCTCACTCTCTATTCTCTCTTATTTCCACCTGTATCTTTTTAATACTTAGGAGCCCTTCATAGTGGCCTTCATGCTTGAACCATATAGCATATATATCATACAGCGATTGGCAAACGCTCCTGTCTTTTCATGAACTGAATAATAGAAAAACACGTGTTGTTTGAAGCTGCTGTGTGTGGGCATACATCACTTGAACAGTTGTATTACAGAGTTTGTTTTTTTGTCTATTTTCCTCTGATTTGAGTATTAAATACCATAAAGTTAAACAATAAGCCATTAGAGGCTTTACAGTCACTGTTTTAAATTATTAACAAGATGAAGAAATATTCTGTTGTTTTTAAATAGAAAACTACTTCTACTGTGTCTGACTTTTACAAATGTCTTTTGTTTTTAATCCTATTCTAATCAGTTTACACTAAATAATACTTTGAATAAAATAATAAAATCATGTTATGGTTTTAAGATGTTATGATTTTTAGGTTATATGACTAAACAGTTTTTACAGTGTAGATGCCCAAACACACACACACACATTAACACACACAGATACACAAACCCATCTATACACTTTATTCATCTTGGCTGTTATTTCACCTGGCGATGTTCCAGTGTGTCTCTCCAGTCCGTTCTTTTCTCATTGCCTCCCTCCATGCTTAGTTTCTTTTGCTGTCTCTCTGTCTTTCTGTCACACAATTGCTGTGTCATTCTGTCTCCCTCCCTCCCTCTCTCTCTTTCTCTCTCTCTCTCTCTCTCTGAAGTCTTCTCAGGGCAGAGAGTGGATTTTGTGTGCTCTAAATATGCTCGGTACGTGTGTGTGTGTGTGTTTTGGGATGGTGTCATCAGGAGAAGGAAACAGGGTTTGTTAAATCATGAGTTTGTGGTGGGTCACAGGAAGGGGGGGGTAAAAGAATAGAATCCTGGAGAGATGAGAGCAGAGTGAGTTCAGACAGGCATCTTGGCACACATGAGCCTCCTGCTCTGTTTGTTCTAGCTTCTCTCCAGCCTGCTTTTCTATTTCTGTGTCTTCTGGCTCTTGGCTTATTCCGTTTCTTTGTCCTGTTTTCTGTGTGTGGTGCCTCTTATTTATTCATTTATTTCACAGGTGGTCTGTTCATCTCTCAAGCCAGGGCTGTGCTGTGCCCAAATGTTGCCTTATGCTGCATCATGGTCTGTTTTGTGCTGTGTTGTTCTGAGTTCTATTACCAAACCTTGCCACCGTATTGTCTAATGCCTACACAGACCCAGTCCAGTCTGAAACAGAACATAATGACATGTAGTCTGTGGAACCTTGTGACTGTAGTGAAATGCTCTATACAGACCACATGAAAAAACTGACCACTGATTCAGCAGAGTTTGATGTTGGTAATGATACCTCTGAAAAGCATATAAGTACTTAGCACACACAAATGTCAGTAGCAGTGGTTAATTGTCACTTGCATTTAAACGCTGTTTAGTTAGGGAGCACACTAGGTTTTGGAACACAGCCCTGATCACTCTTGTATCATGCTGTATTGTTTTGTAACACGCTGTGCTGTTTGGTAATGACCTGCATGACATGTTCTGTGCTGTGTTAAGCTTTGTTGTTCTTTGTTTTGTGTCTTCTTTGCGATGAATACATGTACAGAGCATTTAAACATTAGTGTGTTGTTGTGCAGTTGTCTCTCCTCTAGGTTTGGAGCTTGTTCAGCTCTGGCCTGTTTGTGATTGTGTGTGTTTGATGTTGTGTGTTCAATGAGGCTTTTCTTGTGCTCTGAGTTTGTGCCGCAGGCGTCCTCTCGGTTAGCCAGTCTGCTGCGTGTGTGTGTTTGTGTGTAGAATCAGAACTTGCTCTTTTTGTGTGCTTGTGTTCTGTTGTATCAGTATCTTGCAGTGTTTTATTGATACTGTGTATCGCAGTCGTTTGATAGTGAGCAGTCGTGTCTCTCAGCTCTTCAGAACAGTAGAGCTGTTCTTGAAAGTTCTCCACACAGAACTGGCCTCCAAACTCACTCGTCCACTCTTCACCGTTCCGCATGGTAAAACAAATTTTCACTTGCTCAGTTTCTGTTTTTTTGCTTTCTTTCTTCTCTCATCTCTTATAACTCTTAGTGTGCACCCCAGCTCTGACACAAAGCTAACAGATGTGGACATTTATGTGTCATCTTCTGTTAGCTGTTAGCTCCCTCTCTCTGGTTTGTGACATCCTCTCTGACTGTGTTTCAGAGCCCCAGAATCTGCTGATGAGACAGAGCTCGTCCATGTCCATTATTAGTCAGATCAGCACACTAGCTTAGCATTCATTAATATGCAGCATTAGCATTTATGCTAAAAACATTGAGGGGCTTATGCTGCCTTGAAGCCCACCTGGGATGTTTCTACTTATGAGTTGAGTGCTGGTAATTACAGCATGATGTGTGTTCAAGTGATTTTCAACAGAATGGACGTGTTAGCAAGTCTCTTTCTCGCCTCCTGACAAAGACTTTTTTAATGTTAGCACATCCTAATAATGAACAAGCGAGGCACGTTAGATGCCTTAAAGCCTTATCTGTATATTTTATCATTCTTGTACTGTCACAGAGAATTATATGAAATGTATAAGTTCTTAAGTATTAGGACAGTAAAGGAAAAACTGTTCTGTTGAAATAATTTATGATTGAGAGATGAGGCAAATACACACATATTTATATGTAAATATACATATACATGTTTTCCATATATCAGGTTTCTGTATGCTCCAAATCTTTTAAGTAATCGCCATGGTCACGTTACCCAGAATGCATTTGTCTACCACTCTGATGTGTAACTTTATCAAGCTCTCTGCAGAATGAACTATGACTGGATCTTCTTTACACCTGTCAACAGCTGGATTCTGTGATTAAACCTGTCATCCAATCAGACCCCTGGAACCTGGTTAAGTCCCCTCAGAGCCGGAGGATCATCTGCAGCCATTCACTGCATCAGCACAGCGACTGGAGGTCAAGCCTCTCCAAACCTCAAGCCCTGACCTATTGGTCCATTGAAATGACACATCCCTTGCTGATTCTGTATGGCTGAACGCTATTGGCTCCAGCAGAGAGGATAGAGACAGACAAGTGTTGCACACTCTCAACAGCTCGCACAACCTCAACATACCAAAACTCTGGATGCCTTGGCACCTGCAACAGAGCAGCACTTTATGAATCAATGTCACTCCCAGTGAGGAGAAAATGACTACGTTGCAAAGAAATAAGAGGACTGGAGTTGTGGAGGTGGGAAATTTTACTTTGATGGCTTGAGTGCCTTGTGAGACAATCTTGTAATATTTTTGGACAGGAACCCAACAGAGTCTTTCTTCCTCTGCACGGATGATTTCGTACCATCCCTCTCTGTGCCTGGTTGGCATCGGCCATCCTGTGCAAAAATGAGACATCGGCTTTGCAAGGCTAATGACACAGAGCAGAGAAGTAATTTAGAAGGGTGATTAAAAATGAAGACCTAGTCCTACTTCACACTGAGGCTGTTGGGTCCACTAATTGCCTGGTGCCAAGTCAATGATGGTTGAAGATGTATGAGAAGATGGCAAGCAGCCTCTGAGTTCTGGCCTCGTCGGGGAATGATGATGCGTACAACAGCGATGACGCAGACGGATGAGTCACTGAGCATCATAGCCACACAGGGGCCCTGACACACAGATGATGCAACCTGAACAACATTACAGACATGATTTCTGCATAGAAAATATTAAGGACAGCGGATAAATTAAACAAAGGAATGTAGAATGACAGGAAAACAGTGGGAAGGTGTTAGAAAGTGAACATGACCGTTATGCGTAAAAAATATAAGTTTTATGTTACACAATTACTGCAAAATGTTGTTGGAAACTTTTTACTTTTGTTTGTTGTACGTAGCTTTATACATTTTTAATTGAATTTTTTTATATTCTGTTTATTTGTCAGATTAATTGCAGTGATAGTAGAGTACAAACATACTGAGTGTGTATTTAAATGTCATATTTATTAATATCATATTTCATATTTATTTTTTACAGTATTTACAATCTAAATAAGGGTTTTTTTGTAGATTGTGTAGTATTCACAGAAGTCTGTCTGGTGCTGTTACAGGATCTTTTGTCATTTTTACATACATACACGGCCAGCCTCTAAAACTCTTTCATTCTCTCTGCCTTTTGTTGCTTTTTTTTTATCTTTTGCTGTCTTTTTTCCCATAATCCCTTGCATTTCCCCCCCAACTGGCTCTTTCTCATTTCCTTCTTTTTCTCTGTTTTTAATTCATCTGTTTATTGATGTTTAAGAAGGTGGTCGTGTCTTTATGAAGATGCTCTTTTTCTTTTATTAAACTTTGGAACGACTCCTGTTCTCTGAAATCCATCTCAGTCGCAGCTTACACACACAATCTGGAGCAGGTGTCAGGAAAAGAGTGTTGTGTATATAAGGTGTTAGAGAACAGACACATCTGTTAATATTAACTGTCAGAAATAGACTGTGTGCAGTAGTCTGTTGTGTGTGTGTGTGTGTGTGTGTGTGTGTGTTCTCACTTGATGAATCTGAATGAGCAGCTGTATTGTGTGATGTTACAGCCCTTCCTCACAGACTCTGTGGTGTGTGTGCTGTAGAGCTTAAATAACATCTCACACTCTCTGTAATTTTATTTCCCAACTAAACTAATCAGGACAAATTCAGGTCCTTGTAAATTCATTTACATTCATCTATGGAATATAAAAAAGTAGATTCTTGTTTTTTTTGCCTGTGGCTGCAGCATCTTGGCAGCCCTCTGTTTTGAAATAAGCTGAGTAACGAATTATAAACCTCAAACTTTTGAGTGTTTTATAAAACCCTTGATTAGAATTTATGATCGCAAGTAAAGTTTCCACGAGGTTGAAGTACATTTTTTTCTTTTTTTAATTAAGAGCATTTTATGTGAATGGATGCAGCTAGTTGTGACTGAATGCTAGTGCTTTTGTAGTTTCATATCATATTTGTGCGGTTTGTTTATTGTGCAGAGATGTAGTCTAAAGCACTGAAACACATTGAAGAGAAGTGAGCACAAAGAAACCCAACAGCTCTTTGTTGTGTGCTAGCACACCAAACGAAACTGATTGATAAAAGCCATCAAACTGTCTTAGCTTAACAACTAGCATCACAACACGTGCCGGCTCGCTGAGGGACAGTCATTGCTTTCTCTGCTGGGTTTGCTCTGTGTTAATTGGCAGCTTTCGTAAGATAATTGGATTGGTTAGTTGGTTAGTTGGAATGGTTAGTTGGATTCTGGTGTTTGAAGTGTTCTCAGATCAACACTTGTTCCACTCCAGAAGTGTTCCATCAACAGAGCCTGTTTGCTTGGAGGGGGGGATTTTTTTGATCCTTTCTGTTAAATATACACCCCCCCATATTTCAGTGCAGATAAAAAACACAGCACAGAAAACACAGAAAAACTGCAGGTTTCTGATGTTTCATAGTTGTGCAGTGCGATATAAGTTGTTCTTTGTAGTGATTTTTCCAGTAAATATGAGTTTCATTTAAGCTGTTTAAGGATCAAATGCATGAATATTAAACTATATATTTAATATTGTCAAAAGGACAGGAAATATACAAACATTCTTACCAATCATGAACCTGTATTTTGTTAAGAATACAGGTCTTAAGGCATTTTGAAAGTAATATTTTTATTTTGTTGTAAAACAGATGCAACATTATGAAGATTTTATGTATTTCTGTATATTTACAGTTAAAGGTTTGGAACATTGTCAGTCGCACCATCGATAGCTAGTCGTTGTTTAAATGTCACATATCACAACATTTTCTGACTTTCTTCTCTAATGTTTGTTTTTCTAGATTAACATCAGGAATGTCACAACCCCATTTTATTTCCAAAGACAAAGAAAAGATCTGGGCAAGGGTTAGATCGTTCTCAGAAATCTAAACCACGTTTTACATTTTATTTCCAAGAAGAAAGTTAAAGCCAACAGGTTTTATTTACTGTTTATTTTGCCATAGTGGTCATTTTAAACCATTGGTGGTTTTAATACCTCTAATATGATCATACACAGCATGACAAACATAGATTTATTATGATACCCTTTGACCTGGAACAGCTGGTGTGTGTGTGTTAGCCCCCCATTTGGAAAGCAGAGGTCTGCATATGGGTGAGCTTTTCCAGACGAGAGCTCCAGGTATCCAACAGACCCCACCTCCCCCCACCCTCTCTGCTGATTTGATTAGGCCACTGTCTCTCTGTGCCTGTAATTGCATTTGCCTGTTGCTGTGTGTTTAAGAATAGCCTCGGACCCCACAGCCCTCCCCTCCTGACTTCCCAGCTGCCTCTGGGAGCGCTCGGGATGACAGGTCGTCATGACAACCCTGTCGACGTTGTGCAGCCGTGTTATACTGACTGACTTTGCACTTTCTTTCCTGAGTAAATATATATATTTTAAAGTAATTTTTAATTTTTATAGTGTTATTAAAATAGTGATGCAACTCGACTTTTTACTGAAAATCTTTTCTTACTGAAAAGGTTACTGCTGTGTGTGTGTAGATACATTATATATGTTTACTGTACCATAAAGTTTCCCAGAATTAATTTGGTGGAAATTTGCACAGATAAATAGTTACTGTATAAAGAACAGCATGTGTTTGGGGGCAGATTTTTTGTGTGTGTGAGTGATTGATTTTCTGTCTGCATGTAACAGCCACAAATCTCTACACACGACACCATTTTTGTCACTGTGGCATAACGTCATGTTTCTAAACAGCCTTATCATCTTTACAGCCTGTTCAAGGCTCGTCCTGAGGATGACATGTGATGCACCGGTGTTTTATATCAGCCAGACACAGGCAGTTCAGTGCATTGTAATACAGTGACCCCGTTTGCCCTCCCTGATACAGCTAACAGCCATATCCCTGTGATCTTCTACAAGAGATAAATCATTAACCATGAGCTGTCCTCTAATCGCTAAATAACCTGCAGAAGATGGGCATCCATCGTGGCCCAGGTCCAGTAGAATACAGCTTATAGACACAAGTTTCTTTTTGGTCTCATCCCATTTGAGTCCCAATGCAGTCTCACCGTCCCAGAAGTCTTTGCAGTAGGGCACAAGAAGACAGACGGACAAAAACAGGCAATCGGTCAATACATTTTGCACCACTAAGCCACAACATAAGCCAACACACACACACACGTGTTGCACTTACCAAAAGACATGTTATTGTTTTAGAGGGGGTGTGGGTTTTGGATCATTAAGCTATTGATTTTAGTTTGGCCGTGTAAGTGGTTTGCCAGGTCCCTGCAGGGAGAGACGGGCAGGACTTTTTCTGGTTGTGACAGACAGTCCAAACCTCCCCTGGACCTCGCAGCACTCCAGACCTGCACAGAAACAGAGAAAACAGAGAGAGCGAGAGTTCGTCTAGTAGGTTAAAAACGATGGTGAGGCAGGAATTAGTCAGCAAACAAATGACTTTATGCAGAATGGAATACTAGCTTTCTACTTACTGTGCAGAATCTACAGTGTGTGCTGCTCTAAACTGCATGTTTCGGGGGAATGTTCTAGGAACATTCAAAGTTTAATCTAGTTTTGCAGAAATTATGTTAATGTTATTGCTTGGTTTTAAGAACATTTTTAAATTCTGTAACATTTTCAAAACTTTCCACTAACAACTTAAGAGTAATGTTTTTGATATATGATATATAACAGTAAAAAAAGTTCTTCTAACGTTACTGCAAAAACATTTTTTGATAACTTTGAGAGAACTTTTAAAGAACGTTAGCCAATGTTCTAAGAATGGCCCCTGTTAGCTGGGAGGTCATTTGGTATTCCATCCATACAAAAAAGTATGCATACTGCAGAAAAATTTGAGTTAGTATGTCAGAATGTGATTTCAGACAGACTCCAGTCCCAAGTGGTGCCCTTGATGTGGATTACATACTGTAGGGAGTTCCATTTACCATTTGGGACGAGGCCCATCTGAGGCTGCAGTTTGGGTGGACGTCTTTGGCACGGCTAGAAGTTCTTTTTGAAAGTCATTAAAGACCTGTTTATTCATGGCTAGAGTCCACAGTATTTATAATTCATAATTCATTCGGTACATTTAGTGCTGATTATTTTTATCACACTGTATTCTAGTACAAAGTCATGTTAGCACGTCAGTTTTTAACTTTCCTCTGCCAGGCCAACAGTTAATTAAGAGAAATTTCTAGAGCCAGTTTTCCAAGCTAGCGTACTTGAAATTCTGCCACTGTGCTCAGCGGTGGTCTTTTGTAAAGCACTGACGTTCTTTGTCGTGACAATAAAAACCTTCTTCTAAGCTTTGCATCCAGCCTGCCTGTAACCCCCAACACAAGAGACTCTGTGTTCTGACCCAGGCCTTCATTAAGAATTCACAGACCCAATTTGGCTGACATTTTTTTGCATTAATAATAAAAGCGGTGTCCCGGTCCTGGCCGCCCTCCTGACTGTGCAGGGGGTGTCTGCAAATGAAAGAGAGTAAATTAAAAAGAAACACCCGTGTGGCTCTTACACCCCGTGGGGCGAGAACACAGTTTCATTTCTCTTTAAAGAGCAGAAATGTGACACAATGTTTCCTTTTAGAAGCAACTATTTCTCTCTTTTTATTCGTTTTTTTTCACCTTTACTTTCACTCCTCCTCCTCTCTTTCTGAGGGCTGAGTTGTAAATTATTGAAGAATTTAATCATTCTTCTAAACTGCTCCAGACAGGCTGGCAGGAGGCTCAGCGAGGTGCGGTTGGTGGGCTGAGGCTGTTTCCAGAGATGACAGTGGTCTGCAGAGAAGGAAACTATTATGTTTTCAGAAAGTTACTGCTGATCTGTATGTCCTTGTGTTTCTGAGGTTATATTGTGTGTAAGTGTTCTTGTTTTGTGCGTGTGGACAATATCTATCTTCGATTCAGGGTCTGTTTCTGTTAAATATTTATTTACTTCTTCCAATGTCCATAAAGTATTTTACTAAGAAGACAACTGGCCTCAGCAATAGGCAGTTTGTTGTTGCTGGACTGGGAGATGTGTAGAGACTTTGGCAAAGTGTGCTGTAATAACATTGACTGTAAATCACACCACAGTTCATGCAAATACTCCCGGGATTATTTGTCCCTGATTGTAGCTAAAAAAAGTCTTTATTCATAGTTCATAGTTTGTTCAAAATATTTGAACACACATAAAGAAAAGTTTGTAAAGTACCCTGCAATTTTGTTTTAAACAGAGATGTTACAGATTGCAACTTTAAGTCAAATGCTTTGAAAACCAAACCTGCTCTATTGGCTGTTTTATTTATACAAATAGTGAAATAAGGTCAGGAAATGAGAAGATACGCCACACGGTTCATCGTGACAGAACATGAGCACAAACCACAAAGCCCCCATTCTGACTGTGTCTTTAATTTCCTGTCAGACTATTATCTGCTCACAAGTTACCAGAAGAGATTTTAAAGGTCACAGAGCAAGAGACGACATATTAAAGTAAGTCACCACAAGTGGCCTCTGCTACTATAAACCTCATAAATAATCTGTAGCCAATTACACGAGTCCACTTAGAGCATCACTTTTGTGTCACGGCAGTGAGAGGAGGAAAAGAAAGAGGGGAAGAAGAGAGAAAAAAGAGAAGAGAGAGATAGAGCTTGACAGCTTTTGGGCTTGTTTTTCATTTTTTATTCATTAGATAAGTAAAAGCAAATACAACGACGAGGCGGTTGTGCTGTGATTTATGTAGAGTTCTCAGATAAAACACAGGATTTATTTACACCACACACCACAAAGAGAGAGAGAGAGAGAGAGGTTGTAATGCAATAAAGAAGGACATATTCATGCTTCTCTGTCTGTCAGTTTTGTTCTCCATGTTTCCAGCATGGAATGTTCTCAGAACATTGGCTATCATTCTCTAAAAGTTCTGTTACTGAATGGATTGTTAGTTGGGTTGTCAGATAAATGTTTTCTTTCTATCATCAGTATCTGTTTGTTGGAGCTGTTTATTGCTTTTTTATGTGTCATTTTGCCGTGATTCTAAAGCTCTTCAGGTGCAAAGCTGTTTTGCGGGAGGTGTAAAATGCAGCAGGTTTAACGGGTGTCAGATGTGATGGGAGGGTGAAGGAGGAGGGCAGGATTTAAAGAGGCAGCCACGCATGCCGTCTGGGAAGGTCACGAGGAGCCACAGAACTCCAGCATTTTAACTCAGGATTTACCTCAGCACATGCAGCAATGAGAGAGACAGACCCCCAGAGAACGTTCTCAAAAACTTGCAATAGCGTTAGTGAAACATTTTTGTAATGTTATATAACATTGTATATATATTATTCTTAAATAGTTGGTGAGTGTTACAGAATTTAAGAAATGTTTGAATAATACTCCCAGACAATAACGTTAATGCAACGTTTCAAAAAGTTCCAAAGGTGTTCCTAAAACTGTCAAAACAATGTTTTTAGAGTTTTGGTTACTTAATGGAAACGTTACGTAAACATTCTTACAACCTAAAATTGTTAGCTGGGATATGAGTTACAGGCACCGTTGAGGTTTAATAATTCAGTAGAATCCAAATTTGAGAGAAGCTGCTGGTGCTCTGGAGACAGTTAGGCTGAGCTGCATGAGAAGTTCCAGAACCTTACAGAGAAGAAACAGGAAGTTACACCTGGAGACTGTCGGGGAGATTGTGGAGGTCATTGGGTTTGTGTGCATGTTCACACCAGGTTGCTGTTCTGTATTAAAGTACTTTCTTAATGTGCATTGCAAGAACTGTGTCGAGATTTCTTTATTTGTGTTTTGTAACCGCACGTGGGTGGAATTGGAACAAATTGAAATGTGTGTGTGTGTGTGTGTGTGTTGTTTGTCGGTCAGGAGAAGCACAAGGCTGTGTGGATTCATAATTTATCTTTATGTTTTTATTTAGTATTTGTTTGCTCGCTCTCTCGTCTTGAATGACTCTCAACGCAATCTGAGCACAGAACAACAAAGCCATGAGTTACAAAGAGTAACTCATCTTTCAACAATTACCCACAAACCCTGAAAGCACTCGGCCCTTTGTGGGAAAATGAAAGGAACATTGTTCCTACTGTGAGAATAAACTTTGAATTTCTCTCTGCCTTAGTTTGTAGAAAAGTTTTGTTCCCTACACAAGCTACGTGACTGCAATTCAAAAACGGGCTTTTCTGAAGCTCACTGTAAGAGTTCTTTATAGACAGTTGTTTGTATTTGAATATAATGTTCTGACATTCATCAGACTTATTTTTTACAGGAAGAGCAAAAGCAGAAATGATAGATTATTCATTGCTTTTCCTTCAGCGGGTCAGATATGATGTTTAGGGTTGACGTATTGATGTTAGTTCAAGTCTCTTGTTTCCTGACCATCAGATAACTCGCTCTCCATAAATGATTTTCTGTTTGTTGTGAAATTTAAAAACGCTGAATGTTCAGCAACCGTTGAAGACGCTTCATAATACAGAGAAATCAACATGTATGTATATTGAGGTTGTAGGTTTTGCGGAAGGTTTATAAAAGATGAACAGGTCAGAGGCCCTCCCGCAGAATAAATGCGACATGCATGCATGTTTCTGATGCAGTTTAGCCGGGCGTGTTTGTCCCAGCATGCCAGAGAGTGACTTCATCATACGGCCACAGCACGCTGCGTCTGAGACGCGTACAGATGGAGAGAGAAGACTTAACAGTGAGGGTGTGTCTGCTGAAGAGAACGAGGGCTGAAAGTGTTTTTATGTTCCTGTGTTTGTAACGCTGGATAATGTTGTTGGATTATATGTGATCATGTCACATTTATGTGTGTTTGCATGAGAGAGGCAATTTCTGCCTCCACTTCTTCTGTGTTTTTTTGTGTAAGAGGTTTTGCCCTCTCAGAAGATGTGATGTGGTCTCAGTGAAACTGACGTCTGTGGATCTTGGGCTGCTCAATGCTGCCATCTAGCGGCGTGTTCAGAAGTCTCCTCGGGGCCAGACATCACAGTTATGAACTGAAGCCTATGGCGCCACACAATGACAAATGTCTCCAAATGTTTCATTCAGCTCGATTTTATTACATGCCATTGCAATCAGTTTTAGTGCGTCAACCGCGTTCATGACATGAGAGTTTCAGCACAGCATTGTAAGAGCATTTTTTATGCGTGTTCATCAGGAACACATAAAGCCGTGTGTGTGAGAATGTGGGAAGCTGGAATACAAGCGTGTCCATCTCCTGAGTGAGATCTGGGTGGGAGAACACAATTAACACACATACAGACGGGTCCATTTGTGCCGTTCAGAGACAAACATTAACATGTATGTGAGGCTAACAGCCTGCTGGGATCATGAAAGTGTGTGTGTGTGTGTGTGTGTGTGTGTGTGTGAGGCTGTGACCTTGTTCTACTCCCAATCTATGTCCCAATCTCTCTCTCTCTCTCTCTCCGCCCTCACTATCAACAGCTATGGTAAAATAAATAATGCATCTAAACACATTGAAAACATTAGCTGGGCTTTACTGCCAATAAAGCAGGAGGTTGCTGGGGATGGAGAGAAATAAGAAGTCGGGTGATCAGGACTGAAGAAAGTTCTGAACACCAGAACTGTTTGTTCATGAGCCAGAGCGCCACAGGTGTGCTGACCAGCTGCATTGTGGGTATTTTTCTGTCACAACTGAGAGACTGTGAGTCCAGTCAAATATGCAGCTGGAGGAGAACTTTAATAGACATAATTGAGGGTTTATTGGCAAAGTTTATTAAATTAGTTTATAGTGGTTTTGCATCAGCAAGGACGACCACAGAAACACTCACAACTTCTACACTTTTTACTTTTACAAGGTTTGTTGTAGCTTTAGATCGATAATTGTTTCTCTCTCTTAGTGTTTTGTGTCACCTGAAGCCTTTGTATTATACAACTGTAGACATATTGTAGCTTATTAATGCAGTTTTACTCCTGTGAAACCACTGCAGATAGAGAAATGCGACGCGCATCCGATGCATGTTGGGGGTGATGCACAACTGCACTTATGGCCTGTGCTGGATGCATCATTTTGCATGCGTTCTCTCTTCCTCTGCTGGCAGTGAAATAATTGCCATTATTAAAAATTGTTTGCCACAGTTTTAAAGCTCACATGTATTACTGAGTGAGTTAAAAATCAACCACGAGTGAAAGAAGCAAAACAAAATACCTCATGATGGAGGAATGAAGACCTCACTCATGCACAGACACACACATATACACACATATACACACACATTTATGCAACGTACAGTGTGAGTTGTGTTATGTTCAGTGTGTCAAACTGAACTCTGCTCTCTGTACTTCTGTAAAACCATGTTTACAAAATCACTTTACTGGAATAGTTTTTAAGCTCAGCTACAAATCTAACGTCCTTCTGTCTCTTTTTTCTTCTTTCTCTCTTCTGTCTCTTTTTCTCCCTCGTTCTCTTTCTCTGTTGCACAGATGAACCGGCCGATCCAGGTGAAGCCGGCTGACAGTGAGAGCAGAGGAGGTGATTCCTAACTTTTTTATTCTTGTTTTCCATTTTCTCCGCCCATCTTCCTGTCGCTCTGAATCAGCGTCACCATAACCACTGTGTTATATTTAATGATGTCACACTGTAAGAGCCGATAGTCGTACGAGACCCCAGAGGAGTCAGAGTCGACCCGCACGCCTCTTAAATAAACGTCAGACACTTTTACACACGTGATGACAGGACGAGGTGTCTCAGGTTTTTGGTTTGGGTTTGTGAAGTGCACTTTAAAACAAAAGTTGTTTAATGCTTGTCAGTCAGATCTTCAAAGATTAAAAAGGTTTTAGATGTTACATCGTAGATTCTTTAGATATCATCTTTTATCAGAGTAAAACTGAAGTCTTTCTGCTTATGTTTGTCTCTGTGTGTCACTTACAGTCACTGTTTTAATTTCCTCAGCATCTTATTAATATGTGTCTTGTGTTTTTTATTGCATGTCTTGAGTTTAAAACGTGCTGCATTGACAGACAATTACAGTCTAATAAAACCCTGAAACAAAACACCTTTTGTTCTCCTCGTGCTGATATTATCTACATAATCTGATGAATAAAAGTCAAACAATAAACAGGGACCCCGGGTGGAGGATTCGACAAAAGATTCTCTACTGATCTCTCTCAATAACTCATTTCATTACACAGAACCACCAACACTGTGTCTCGTTTGCTGGATTTAGACACAAAACACTGAGCATGAGACGTAGATAAACTGCATTGCATTGTGGGATTGATTGAATGTGTTTTAAACACACTGGTTTTGCTTTCTAACCTTTTGTGACACAAAGCTCTAAAATGATGTTATTAAAAAAAATGTTAATAAAAATATAGTACAAATAGGTCTAAAACCTCCGTTTGTTGATAGATTAAATAAATGACAAAGGTTTGGTTAAATGTTTTATTTTATTGTTTCAGAAGACAGAAAGCTGTTTGTGGGCATGTTAAACAAGCAGCAGTGTGAGGACGATGTTCGGCGACTTTTCGAGGCGTTCGGCAGTATCGAGGAGTGCACCATCCTCAGAGGTCCTGACGGAAACAGCAAAGGTCACCGAGTTCATCTTAACTGAATCTACTGTCATCATGTCCTGACCCTTGTGTCATTCCAGTGTGTATTGAAGTGTGTTTGTGTCACTGCAGGTTGTGCGTTTGTGAAATACTCCACTCATGCGGAGGCTCAGACAGCTATCAGTGCTCTGCACGGCAGTCAGACCATGCCTGTGAGTGATCACACACTCTCTGACATGAACAAAAGCACAGAATCCTCAGTGTGTGTGTGTGTGTGTGTGTGTGTTCAGGGTGCGTCCTCCAGTCTGGTGGTGAAGTTTGCAGACACAGATAAGGAGAGGACCATTAGACGCATGCAGCAGATGGCTGGTCAGATGGGCATCTTCAATCCAATGGCTCTGCAGTTTGGAGCGTACGGAGCTTATGCACAGGCAAGAGCTCTCTCTCCCTCTGATCTCTCTCTCTCTCACTCTCTCTCACTCTGATCTCTCTCTCTCTCTCTCCCTCTGATCTCACTCTCTCTCTCTCCCTCTGATCTCACTCTCTCTCTCCCTCACTCTCTCTCTGATCTGTCTCTCTCTCCTCACTCTCTCTTTTTCTCTCTCTCTGATCTCTCTCTCTCTCTCTCTCTCTCTGATCTCACTCTCTCTCTCTC
>JAZGTK010004161.1:0-25256 GCA_036877625.1 Ambastaia sidthimunki | reverse complement strand
AGATAGGCTACATGAGTAAATTGTAAATATTTCTTAAATCATTGTTATCTTTTCTGTTTTGTTAGATAGAACCTTGTAATTCCAAGGTGATTCAGAGTTCTTACAGTTACAAGGTTCTATCTGCAATTGACCTGTTCCAAAATTCCTAATTTCTAAATAAGGCAGAATTTTAATATTTCATATTTAGAATACATTTGGGGTGTCTGTAACTCTGATGCTTTAAAGTAATTTGTTCCACTTATCAGTTTTGGTATTTACAATGCAAAAACTTTAAACCTAAATATCTCAAAACTGGTCAAAACGCAGATGGAACCTTATAATTCTAAGGTAGTGACCTGACAAAGGACGCAGATAGCATGATGGCTTAGATACACAAGGTACAGTACAATTAAAAATGATACAGGTGAGAACAATGGGGAGCGTGGAAAAAAAAAGCAAGTAAACAGGAACATAAGGAAAAGAACAAATCTCCAAAATAAGAGTTCAGACACAAAAACATGCAGACAAAAACAAAATGCATAGTTTTGAAATGAACAATCCCATAATGGATATAGGTAATTTTTCCAGTGTTACAATATTACCTTTTATTGTTTGTTTGTTTTCACTGACTCAGTGTAAATTTAAACACTGACTCAGAGGCAATTTAAAATAATTTGTTCTGCTATTATAGGCAACATACCTTCGCTTGACAGCATGTGATCGAGAAAGGACATGCCAACTTATTATTGTTTCAAAAAAAGGGGCCATCATTTCAACAATTTGCAGTTCTGTTAGGTGCTGCTAATAGTTCATAAATTACACTTTGCATTTAAATTTCTGTTGGACTATGTGCTGGTCAGGGCCCTGATGTGGCCCTATTTATAGAGAAAACACTTTTTTACATTAATACACATTTACACAACACAGCTCAAATCAACTTGCCACTTGAATATATGCTAGCCCAGAGGTGCAGCATACCTCTGAGACCTTAATGGCATGCAGTGGCAGAAAAGCATATTTTCTCTCCTTTGGCAGAGACACAGGGAAACAATTCCCCTCCTAAACAGGCTGGGCATAGCAGTCATGGCAAAGCATATATCCACCAGGAAGGACACTGCAGCTGACATGCTGTATGAGGGAATTAACCTGGAGACAGGACGAGCGAGAGAACGATGATGGTCAATGCATTTAGATTAAAGAAAGGAGGATGCTATTGTCACTGTGTGTTTGTAACTGTAGTGAGCAGAGAAATCACATGACCTTGCTGACAAAGACAGATTTAGGCAACACGGGAGTCACAAAGTATACGGGAGGGATATATTAGGAGCAAATCCACATACAATATAACATCTACAGTTAAAATAAGAATTGTGCACTTAATGTACAAATAGTAAGTGAAAATTAATAACAATCAGTGTCACCATTAGAAAAGATCCTATAATAAAATAAACATTAGGAAACGGCCACCACCTGACCACACAGTGGGAATGTACTTTTATTTTCTGTCCTGGCAAAATTGGATAGTGGCAACTTTTGACTAACAATTATCTAAAATATCAAGACCATAATCACACTATATTTAAATGCCTGTATGGACTTTAATGAAGAATGTACTGTATTTATGTTTTGCATACAGTTTATACAGTAAATGCATATGTTTGCAATAGTCCTAAAATGTCCATTGGAATCGGCAAAATGTGTACAATACAACCTTATGTTTCCCACTTTAAAAAACACATTCGAAAAGCTTCACTGAAATGATCTTAAATGGTTCTAGATCTGTCATTACACACACCCCAAGAATATCGAAATAACAGTCAGATCACACTTTTCTAATGCTCATTCCACCCCAGACATGCCATTGTGTTCCATTAAAGCTCTGCGTGGCCAGAGGCATTGTATTTACAACACTTGAAAAAATATGGATCCCTCATTACCCCCAAGTATAGAACAAAGCATGAATGTGGGTTCTGTCACATTCAGCAGAAAAAAAAAACATTTATGTGTTTCTCACACAGAAGAACAGTGCTCTTCTAAGTACAGACCCCTAATGTAATAGGAAATAATGGCATTTGGCAAATGGAGATGGAACTGGGGATAGAGGATGAAATATTAGAGAAAATGACCTCAGGACAGTGTGAATAAGGAAACAAATGCACATTCCTAACTGACCACTCATTTTCCATCAGAATCATATTGTTTCCACTTTATGCTTGGATTCCCCATGAAGCCCCGTCCCTCTGTAAACAAAACACACATTTGCACACAAAATTACAAATGAAATGAGAAAGCAGCTTTACACTTAATGCTTTGGACACTGGAGCTCCTCCAAATTGTAAAAAAACAAAGCCCCTAATATGTGCTTGCAGAAACAGAGCACTTCAGTATGGGTAAGTGTTTTAGGGTTGGGGAGGTAGAGTCTAGATCTGTCTTGACATTTTCAGTACCATAAATTTGTAGGACAGCAAGGCTGGAGACAGATGTGAATACACTCAGAGACAAGCACTAAAGAGCATTAAACTAATCCAGTTTGGAACTCTTCCCAGGGGTGTCACGAATGCTGTTCTAGAATCAAACGTTTGCAGCTTCCTCAAATTTTGAAGTTTATATGGTTTAATGTTACCTCCTTATGGAGAAGAAAGAAACTCGCCTGGAACACATGGAGTTACAATAGCAGCCAAATCGTATGTGACACATATTTCTGGCATATCCTTTTATAAATAGCTTAATAAATGCTCTTCACTCCTCGCTCAGCAAAAGTATTAGCACACAGAAGGATGAGAGAGCATGTTCACCTGCCATTTATTTTTGTCATTGAAATTAATATAAAATAATCACTAGAATGCTCTTAACAAAAGTGTATCATATTATTAATTTACTTTTACTTTTTTTTACTTTTTAGATTTGTAATTGTATTACAAATAAATTGTGTCAAAGATATATCAACTCATTGTTCAGTTTTTCTTTTATTAATTTTTTTGAATAAATAATAAATAATCAACCAACATACAATTAAATCATCTAAGAGACTGCACCAAAAGACTACTTGTTTATTATTACTGTTATCTTTATTATTACTGTTATCTTATTTGTAGTTACATGTTTATGTTTAGATCTACAGGTAGAGTTTGCATCAAATACCAAATCTCCTTATGAAGATGCAGGTCTATTAGAGATGCACAGTGTTTCAGGAAGTCTCTGTTCTGGTCAACAGGGTGAATGAAGAAAAGGTCACTTATCTTATTAATGTTCCTTCAGTTAAAGGTAATTGCAAACACTCTACACCTAAAACAATCGCTCAATTTTTTCTCAGTAAAGATGCTTGCAGTGAAAGTTCACTCTCATTATCTCACATCGGAATGCAAACTGTGTGACAGGACTAGGTATAATTATTACATACTGACATATGCTAATAAGATGCTGAAACCAAAGTAACACTTCATCTAGAATGGTTAAATTATATCATCTCAGTGCAAACTCCATCACGAGTCTATCAAAGCGAGTACAACTGGAGAACATCATAAAAGAGCACCTGAAATTATTAATAAGGTCACTTTCTCAGCTATGACAGCAAGAACCTGTAGGTTTGTAATATAAAAGTATTACTCATACAGTCTAAACCTTAAAGGAACATTCCAGGTTCAATACAACTTAAGCTCAACCTATAGCATTTGTGGCAAAATGTTGATTACGACTAAAAATAATTTCTTTTTTTTTTGTGGTAATCAACATTGTCACAATTTAGCTTGTATTGAAGATGTATTGAAGTATTCCTTTGACACAACAAGTCTTTTGACTGTCACAGTACCACAACTGACTAACATTTGCTTTAGCACATATCGCATGACAGCACATGTAAAAACATCAAGTCTCCTTTGACCACTAACACTGGATGCATTTAGCTCTGCTCCATCATTGAATCATTACAGGAATGCCCATCATATAAAGCTGTTAAACTGAAGCATATTTCCATGTAGACGCACAGTCAAATGGATGAAGCTGATGAACCTCCTAGCACTTTACATTTCTCACAATTCTGGCCTGGTCTGGTAATCTCTGCACGGCATCCATGCTCATAACCCATTTCAGATGTTAATATCAGCCAAGGGACAAAAGCAGTGTGTGTATTGGGGGGGGTCATTAGCGAAAGCAGCAGATCTGTCCACATCGTTAATGATCAGCCTAATTGAATCCTTCTAATTAGCCATGCACATGCCTGGTGGATCAGCTTGCTGGTTTTACATTCGTGACAAGTGAAGAGAAAGAACTGAGCTGGTGCTTTCAAACCACAAGATGTCTTGAAGTGCAAAAACATCACTTTCCACCCCCTCAATCCCTGGTCCCCACAGGCCCCTGCGCTGCTGTTTGTGGTGGCCGATATAGGTTAAAGCAAACTCTCATGCTCTGTGAGAGGGAGCAGGCCATGTAATTTAAATTCTGATGACATTTACTGTCAGGGAGTATTAGTGCACTGGCATCCTCCTCTGCCTGAGCATGAATCTTACTCAGCACCAGAAGGCCGTGGGGGCAGAAGAAAGACTCTCTATCTTTTCCTGTCTCTCTCTCTCTTTCTCTACTGTAATTGTCCCAAGGACCCCCGTCAGTCTCTGGCAAGGAACCCATGCCTTTTGCCCTCCCCCCATGTCTAATAGGCCCTGAATTGGAGAGCCGTGCTGTTTATTGCCTGGTGGAATGTCACATATACGGGTCATGTGCTGCAATTGGGCAGACACCTTCAAAGTGCATTCTGGAAGATGTGCCCTGTTGTTTACTCTGTGCCAATGTAATGTCACTTTGCAAACGCTTTTTGAAACATTTTCCAACACGTTTGAAATTAGTCTCATAGCAGACAGCAGCACCACTTGACAGATAATTTAGGCAAGCTAAATTAAGAGGCCAAACAAAACACTATGTGTATGTGTGGGTTTGAATATGGTTTATGAGGACATAAAAAATGTGTAATGTTATATACACTAATGTAAACATGGTTTATAGGGATACTTCCCGTCCCTTAAAATACATACTAAATGGTGATTTTTTTTTTCATTTATTAAAAAATCCCTAAACTTTTCTGTGAGGGTTAAGTTTAGGGGTAGGGTTAGGGGACAGAATATACAGTTTGTACATCTATGGAGAGTGTGTGTGTGCTTCTAATTGTGTCAGTGCCACTGCTCTTTGTGAGGATGTTTGCAGTTTTATCTCTTGAGATAAATATAATAGACAAGGCCTGAGCTTCCAGCAATGACGCGACCTTGAGTGACTAATGCAACAGCAATAATCAGACAGGGCCACAGGCCTTTAACCTCAGAATTAATGGGGACCAGTTTAAGAAGTAAAAGATAAAAATGACTCAACTGCATATGCATATGTAGATTGGCCAATTAGTGTTGTATGGATCTATGTTTGTGATCACTGCATGAATTAAATTTGCTACTATTAATGTAAAATGTATTGGCACACACGTGATTACCAACAGTAACATTTTTGCAGTGTATTCCAGTAAAAAAAAACCTAAACATCCAACACATAAAACAGCAAAACATACCAAATTAGTTGTTTTAAAGATATTTAGATATTTCAACTGGAAAACAAGACAAAAATACTAAGCTTGAAACGATTAGTTTTATTTTTGCAAGAAAAGCAAAATTACACATATAAAAATTAGCCATATTTATATCCATCACAAAACACATTTCCTTTCTGTCAAATTTTACACAGGGCAGGTCAAAGCAAACACAGGTGAGAAAGCGCGGTCTTCAAAATTAATATGTGAGATTAAGAAATTGAGAGTCTTTCATTTGTCTCATCTATTCGTGTTTGTTAGCAAAACTGGGTGGTAAATGCAGATTTAAGTGGAGTATAACGGAGTATTTAACTGACAGCTCTGGAGCACTGACAGATCCTTGGGAAATTAACAAAGACTGCATAGAGCACATGTCATATATCATAGACTCACCACATACCCTCCACACTACCTGCAAGCTATGAATCTGTACTTTCCTCTCCCTCCACACTCCATAAAAGCATGAAGGGGAGGAGGGTGTGTTGTTTGCTACAAGCCTAACAGCACAACATTTAGCCTGTTTTCTACTGTCATGTAAAAATACAGAAGCATGTGCAATCTACATTAAGACATTTCAATCCATATTTACCAAAGAGCTACCCAACAGCACTTTGTATGCACAGGGCAGACGGAGCTGTGTAGTTCTGATAACACGTCTACAAGCAAAACCATCTGCTAAACACATCGCTGCTGCCAATTTTTGCAACTGTAAGATAAATAAAGATGTATACAGTAAAACAAAGCAATAACAGAAACTAAACAATTCAATTAGCACATATGTATATCTTATGGGGCATTTAAAAACAGTTGGACTGGACAGTTTGGGACTGTAATGTGCAGATCAGTCGAATAGGATTTAGAGAGAGAAAAAAGAAACAAGGATTATTGTTTCTGCTTTGGGAGGAAGAACAACTGTTAATATTGAGATCTATCAAATGCTTAACACACAAACTTGGTGACGAAAGATTCTGCAAAGCAAACAGTGTCTCATATCACTCTGTAGCACTTACACTCAGGGCTCAAACCGATGAAGGATGTGGGGGGATGGCAACCCCCTTGTTAAGAAAAATAATGTCTCAGCATTTATGCACTCTGAATCACATGTCAAATCGTCCAACAGGGGGGCGATACGTCACAGGCGGGGTGACATCACGACCAGGAAGCTGTAAAAGCACATGCTTTTGTGCACGCCGGTAGCTATAAAGAAGGAATGAAGCGAATGGCGGCAGGGGTACCTGAAGTATGCAAGAGACGCAGCATCTCGTTCCCTTTAGGGAACCTGGGTTACATACGTAACCTAAGATACGTTCCCTTCCTTAATTGGGACACCTGCATAAAAGGCCTTGGAGGCCACCATACCCCGAGTAGGGTGAGCCTTGGTCCCCTTAGGTGGGGGAATACAAGCGGACTCATATGAGATGCGAGTGGCATCAGAAATCAAGCGGCTGAGTGTCTGCTTGGTCACGGGGAGACCGTGCTTATGGTGATCAAAACAGACGAAAATCTGGTCAGATTTATGCCACAGGGCAGCTCTGTGGACGTTTACATCCAGTGCTCGCACTGGACACACACGATTTAGAGGAGGACAGAAGGCCTGTAGTACGACTGGTTAGAAGGTATGTTAGAAGGTACTTTAGAAACATAATCCGGTCTCGGGTATAAAAAGGCTTTGGCCAAACCGGGTGCAAAGTCCAAATATGAAGGGGTCACAGAAAGTGCCTGAAGGTCACCCACTCTCCTCAGAGAAGTGTTTGCCAACAGGAATGCTGTCTTAATAGACAGAAAATGACCAGAAATCCCCTTGATGGGTTTAAAAGGTGGAGCACAAAGAGCTTCTAGTACCACAGCCAGGTCCCAAGGTGGGACACGAGATTGTACCTGGGGCCTCAGCCTCAGTGCACCTCAGAGGAAACGAGAGACCCAAGGGTGTTTACCCACTGTGTAGCCACCAATTGAAGCATGGTAAGCAGATATAGCCGCCACGTAGACCTTCAGAGTGGAATGGGTTAAACCTGCAGAGAATCGAGCCTGCAGCAACTCCAGGACTGCATTAATGGTGCAGCTGACTGGGTCCAGCTGGCTCTCTCTGCACCATGAAGTGAACAAGTTCCACTTCAGGGCATAAAGTTTCCCCATAGAGGGAGCTCTGGAATGCAGAATGGTCTCAACAACCTCAGTTGAGAGACCAGAAGCTACAAGTTGCGCCCCCTCAGGGTCCACAGCTTCCATAATTCTGGGTGGGGGTGCAGAATGGCACCCGCTGCTTGAGAAAGAAGGTCTCTCCTAATGGGAATCTCCCATGGAGAACCGTTGAGTAGATCTATCAGATCTGAGAACCACGGTCGAGTCGGCCAAAATGGGGCTACTAGGAGTAGCGATACCGCATCCTGGCGTACTCTCTCCAGAACTCCCGGGAGCAGAGCGATCAGGGGAAAAGCGAACAGATGCAGCCTTGGCCAGGTCTGTACCATAGCATCCTGTCCCAGAGGAGCTGGATGAACTAGAGAGAACCAAAGGGGACATTACGCTGTCTCTTGAGAGGCGAAAAGGTCCACTTGGGCTTGCCCAAAGATTCTCCATATGTGCCTCATCACTTCGGGGTGAAGCATCCACTCCCTGGGCCTAGGCCCCTGCCTCGACAGGATGTCTGCTCCCACACTGAGACATCCAGGGATATAAACTGAGTTTCCCCTGGGACCACACAAGGATCTGGTGTGCCAACTTGCAAAGAGGGCGCAGACCTCCTTGGTGGTTGATGTATAAGACCACTGGTGTTGTTGGTGCGAACTAACACATGTTGGTCTCTTAGGTCTGGAAGGAAATGCCTGAGAGCATGGTATACTGCCAGCATCTCTAGACAATTGATATGCCACGAAAGCTGGCGACCTCTCCACAGACCTCGGGCTGGGTGGCCACTCATGACCACTCCCCAACCAGTGAGGGATGCGTCTGTTGCTATAGGGACACGGCGACAACAAGCTCCCAACACCAGGCCCTAAATAAGGAACCAATGTTTCTTCCATATATCTAAGGCCCGTAGGCAGCGCCGCATGATCTTGATCTTGCGGAAAGGATTTTCCCTTGGGGAAAACCCCTTGGTTTTGAGCCACCACTGTAGAGGCCTCATATGCAGCAGGCCAAATGTGATAACATTGGACGCAGCTGCCATGAGAACTAACAGTTGTTGAAACTATTTCACAGTGAGTGACTGGCCTTCTTTGACTCTCGAGACTTATATAAGAACAGGGCACTGCTCTTATAGTCGAATATACTTGAGCAGGAGACATTTGTGCCCGCATCATTATCGAATCCCATACAACACCCAGATAAGTGATTCTCTGTACTGGAGAAAGCGCACTTTTCTCAGTGTTCAGTCTGAACCCCAAATCTTTCATATGATTTAGAATGACACCTCGATGTCGAACTGCAACCTGCTCTGAACAAGCTAGTATCAACCAATCGTCGAGTATAGTTGAGTATCCGGAAGCCCTGGTATCGCAGAGGAGCCAGAGCTGCATCCACAACTTTTGTGAAAGTGCGGGGTGAGAGTGATAGGCCGAAGGGAAGCATTCGATATTGATAAGCTTCGCCCCTGAAAGCAAACCTCAGGTACTTCCTGTGTTGAGGAAGGATGGGGATATGAAAGTATGCATCTTTTAGATCTATCGTGAAAAACCAGTCCTTGGACCTGATTTCAGCCATGACCTGCTTTACAGTGAGCATCTAGAACTTCAGTTTCTTGACTGAACGGTTCAGAAGACGCAGATCTAAAATGGGACGCAATCCCCCATCCTTTTTGGGAACAATGAAATAGTGGCTGTAATGCCCTGACTCCCTGAGCTGAGGAGGTACCACCTCGATGGCCTCCTTCCTCACGAGAGTGGCTACTTCTTGTTCCATAACTAGAGCCTGAGCAGAGTTCACCATAGTGGGAAGAACACAGCCGAAAGTAGGCGGGCGGCGAACGAACTGAATCGCATAGCCTAGATTTATAGTGCTCAGGACCCACTGGGACACATGTGGTGTCTTAGGGGAACCAACCTCTCGAGATTGGCCTCTAGTATGTTTTACTACCTCCAGCAGCTCCTCATACCGGGGGAAACAGAAACCTCCTCAACACTCTCCACATTCACTTTGTGTGTGGATGTCAGCATTCTAACTTAAATGCTTTCCCTGCTTAGAGATAGACAAACAATTTGACATAGAGCGCGTCGCTGAATGACTGAAGCTACCAGTGTGCACAAAAGCATGTGCTTTTATAGCTTCCTGGTCATGACGTCACCCCACCTGTGATGTATCACCCTCTATTGGACGATTTGACACATGATTCAGAGTGCATAAATCCTGGAGGCGTTCTCAAGTTAGGAAAACATGCACAAAGCAAAGACAAAGACAAGGGGGATTGAAAGCACTCAACATTTTAGACCACGTGTTCCTCCCTACCCGTGAGATTAGATCGTAGGCTCCCTCCCGGGTTTTCGTTACAGGACACCGGTCTACTCACTCTAAATATACCAGAAGCCAGTCTTGTGAGACTGGTTCCCTTAAGGGACCATCTGGCAGCATGGAAGCTACTGCCAGATGTGTCTCAATGGGTCCTGCATACTATAGAACAAGGTTACAGAGTCCAGTTTGGTTCTCTCCCGCCTACTTTCTGTGGGGTTCTCCCCACCCTGGTGGGGCCTGCGCAGGCTCTGGTTATGGAACGAGAAGTAAACACTCTCTTGAGGAAGGAAGCCATCGAGCCGCTACTTCATTGTTCCAAAGAAGGATGGGGGGTTGCGTCCCATTTTAGATCTGCTTCTCCTGAACCGCTCAGTCATGAAACTGAAGTTCAAGATGCTCACTGTAAAACAGGTTGTGTCTCAAATCAAGCCAGAGGACTGATTTGTCACAATAGATCTGAAAGACGCATGCTTTCTTATCTCCATTCTTCCTCAACACAGGAAGTTCCTGAGGTTTGTTTTCAGCTTACCAGTATCGTTTTTTTCCATTTGGCATTGCACTTTCACCTTTCAAGTGTGTGGATGCAGCTCTGGCTCCCCTGCGACACCAGGGCATCTGCATACTCAATTATATCGACGATTGGTTGATATTAGCTCACTCAGAGCAGTTGGCGGTTCGACATCTAATTTCTTTGCTCTTAGTAACCCTGTTCTGGCCAAGCTGAGTATGGTTTTAGGATCTCATCTCTCTCCTCGACAGCTCTCCATGGGAGATTCCCATCAGGAGGGATCTCCTCTCTCAGTCAGGGGGCACAATTGTGCACCCCCGTCCAGAGCTGTGGAAGCTGTGGGTATGGCCCCTAAGGGGGCGCAACTCATAGCTTCTGGTCTCTCAAATGAAATTGTTGAGATCATCCTACAAGCCAGAGCTCCCCCCACGAGAAAACTGTATGCCCTGAAGTGAAAACTTTTCACTTCTTGGTGCAGAGATCGCCAGCTTGACCCAGTCAACTGCCCAGTTGGTACAGTGCTGGAGTTCTTGCAGGCATGCTTCTCTGCAGGATTAGCTCAATCCACCTTGAAGGTCTATGTGGTGGCTTTATCAGCCTACCACACTTCTTTCGGTGGCCAGTCAATGGACAAACATCCCTTGGTTACACATTTCCTCCGCAGTGCGCTGAGGCCCCAGGTGCGATCTCGTGTCCCCCCGTGGGACCTGGCTGTAGTGTTAGTGTTATTTCAACGCAGCTCGAGTTCCTGAAAGGGAACGTCTCAGGATAAATATGTAACCCTGGTTCCCTAAGGGAACAAGATGCTGTGTCTCAAGGCCATACTTCCAGTATCCCTGCGTGCGCTTCCTTTATTCCTTTCCGAAGCTACCGGTTTGCTCGGCACATGCGCTTTTAAGCTTCCAGACGTCACCCCGTCTGTGATGTTTTATTGTATTGTAAGCTCTACTTGTTGTATGTATTGTAGTTGTATGTATTGTTAGCTGTACTGCGTTCCATTCAGAAATGATCACCCTATTCTGTTCATCTTTCCACACCATGCCATAACCAAATGTGACGCAACGCTGTAACACGCGATAAAAAGTATCTTTTCCATGTTAAAAAGAGGTTTTGTCCTAAACAGCCACAATGGCAATATGCAACAAGTGACAGCAGAATCTATTTTAAAAATGGTTTCTATTTATGCTACAGTGTGGCAGATAGAAAGAAAAAAATCTATGCTGAGATTAAAATCTCGTCATTCTACAAAATACCTTCTTTGTGTTCAACAGAAGAAACTCATACAGGGTTGGAACGACATGAGGCTGAGTAAATGATGATAGGATATTAATTTTTTGGTGAACTATCTATTTAAATTTCAACAATTGTTCAAAAAAAGTTTTCACAATTGCATGTTTAAATATATGTAGTATATGTTTTGTTTGATGGTTCCAAGTTTATTTAATACAACATATTTTGGTAAAAATTAGTTCAAGATTAGACAAATTTTGTGTAAGATTAGCTACAGAACAACCCCCACCCACAAATAAAATGACCACACCATTCCCCTTGAAATGTTTTTGCAATTCAACCATCTCCTATACTCTGTAAACAAAAGACAAAGTTAAGAGGAAGAGAGTATGATTGTGTGACTCTCATAACTGTAGTTTTGAGTGTTTGCAATTGTTAGTGGGGAAGCAACAGACATATTTTAAAATTCTAACCACAATTTATTTTTCATACAGCTGCTAACTGATCCTGATTGCTCTTAAATAGATTTAGGTTTGATTTGTAAGGACAAGCACAAACAGATTAGAGCAAACTAAGCCTGTGATCTGTTTTAAAAAGGTGGCCAGTACTCAAAAGAGCTGAGGATTTTAAAGAGGACCCTAAGAAAGACATCCCCAAATGAAATGAAACTGAAAGCTGAGATAAGCTGCACTGCATAGTTTAAACAAATTCATATACACAGTGTTTTGTTTGTATGTGTGTGTTCTTGTTTTTCTATTATTGTGGGGACAAAACGTTACCACAAGAAAAGTAAGTCACACACACCTACACTGTGAGGATCAGCCAGCGGTCCCCATAAGGGAAATTGATTATTGCACATACTGCAAAAAGTATGCTTTTTTGGAAATGTTTATTTTTTAAAAATTGTTCTTTTTTGATGTAATTTGTTCTTTTTATTATGTAATATAAAGTATTTGTTTTTAGCTTTAAACACTTTTTCCAAAATCTGTAGCATTTGTAAATCTGTAATGTATGGAGGAAATGGTCACATTTTTCAAGACTGAAAAAAGCGTCAGACGTCCGATTACTTTTCCCTCCCCCTATTTCTTTTTCCTTATTCACACTGGTCACACTGAATGGAAGGAGAAACTAGTTTTTCTCTTAATTAAAAGTTGGTGAGGACATCATGATGAGCACATGACAGAAAGCCATTATTTCCTGAATTTTAATCTGGTCCTGGTCATTCAGGGAAAGTAGACCCATGCTGACTTCCTCTTTAAGTGTCGCTGCTGCTGACCAGTATGATGATTTGTCCTCTCCCAGGGTGGTTCTCAAGTAGAAGTGGAGAAAATTGGCAGAACTTAAATTGGTGGCATTTTGTGGTCTTTAAAAGAAGGGGGTCTCATTAAAACTAGCCAAGAAAGGCCTTCAAGTTTTTGCTGTCATTAGTTAGCGTAACCTAGGCTAAGAGAAACTACAATTATGGATGCGGTTAAACCTTGTTGTCAATTTGTGGCTGATGAGGTAGCACCCTTGGCTCTGGCCCCTGAACTAAATCTGCACTGTCTGGGCCTTTCAAACTCCAATGACTGACATATCACATACATCTACTACATCCTTTAATGGTGATGCTTTTGAATTTCACGTTGTTACGGAAATGCATTGAATAATTTAGTTTATGTTTCAGTAGCTTCTAAATGGAAAGTGGCTTGAACTGGGTCAAATTGGCTATACAATCAAATTGGCTATACAAATGACCACAATATGCCGATAAACTAATACGCTAATATACATATGACTTTCTGCCATAATATGGTACACAAAAGTACTTATGTATAATTGATTGAGTATATTAAAGAAGAATGGCTAATTACTGAAACTGTTAATTGTGACATTGTGACATTGTGTCAGTAAAAGACTAGTTTACTACAGTAAAATACTTTAATTTCAAGCAAATTTTAAACTTTGGCTATGAAAATTTGCTTTAGTTTACAAATAATAATAATATTTATGAAGTGACTTGTGAAGTTCTCTCTAAGGAAAGTTACTAAGGATTATCTACCAGTTAGTTCTTGCATTTATGCACTACAATGTTCATTTATCCAGTTATATTAAACCCAATTGAATATAGGAAAACTACAATGTTTTTGGGATTTATTAGTCACTGTTGTACCGCTGTGATGTGGAGATTGTCTTCTGATTTAATTGGGGTGTATTGTGTGCTTTGTGGCTGGTGTGAGGAGTAATTTTCACACATAGAAAGGTCAGCCAGCACGGTCAGAAAAACAGCCTGTCTAACTTATACTATTAATATATCATGGACACCCAGCTAACTTTCAGCAAGCCACATACCCACATTAACATCTCTCAGATACAGAAGTAATTTAATGTGCCACTTATAATTATAACTCCTTACAAAAGTAGGCAAGTCTAGAGATTGACTTCATGAAAAGCGACTAAAGGGTATTGTCCGGATTCCTTTTGATCCCCCACTTTTATCCTGATAGGCTGTCCACAGCTTTCTGAATCAATAGAGAGATATCAATGGCTCTGGACGAAGGAGGCCACACTTCAAGGCGACGCAATACCCATACAAACAGTCAGTGGAGAGAATGCTGTGGAACACTTCACAAACACATTCAAGAGGAATGAGATGTTTCAAGGAAGAAACAATTGATTGGTTAACACTGAGCAAGAACTGTGCTCGGGCCAGTATACTTCCTCTTATTGACAAAGCTATTGATCTCTTTCCTTGCACTTTTAAAAAGTCTGTGAAAGTAATACAAGTAATACAATTTCCTCTAAGGATATAATTTAGTGTATTTATCTGGGAAAGCAAAAAACTTGATTTATATTATCCATCATTATTATCCATATTTTAAAAAAGTATTAGGCCCAAGTATTCATGACCAATCAGAATTTTATTTTTACAATGTGTGTGAACTAAAGAGGATTAAAATTTCGGGGAAATTGCTAAAGCACTGTAGCTAATTTACCATTTAATTTAGACTTGGAAAGAAATAAGTAGAGTAAAAGAAAGATGGTAGATAAAAAAAACAAGCGTAGCAAAGCAATGATCTTGGGTTTTAAAAATTAGCAATGCTCAACTGGAACGGAAGTACTGCAACAGGACCTCCACACCAAAGGTCATCTAATCTTATGTAACATCTACCATTGGAACTTAGTGGAAGGAGTTTACAATAAGCTTAACCTCTTTTATTTTGCACCCAGCAGGCTCTTCCCTGCATGTTGTGCACTTTGAACACTATTTTGTTATTCTGATTTCACTTGGGCTCCTAATCCAGATCTCAATGTTTCCCAATAAACCGCTGCCAGTCTCAAAGCTTTCAAATTTTCCCTCAGTCCTTTACTCAGCCTCAAAAAACTCTCCAGTCCTCCAAACAAATAAGCTCAAAGAGGAATAAAAGCACTGCATTATTTGCCACCAGGTTCTAGTTTAAATCTCTTTACCTGTCATGCTCCTCTGCACATTCTTTTAATTGTAAGTATTTTTCCCCATACCCTTGGGATCAAACATCAGGTTGTTGTGGGTAGTCTGGTTTAATTTGGTGGACAACCACATCACAGTGTTCTTACCACAGAGTAAACCATTTTTGGACTAGTGGGTTGGCTGGTGCAGACGTGGGAAGGCGCTATGGGGGGAGTGAGGGATCTGGTCTTGAATTACTTTGGCTGTGTACATAATTCTCCCTCAATAGACTCCATTCCACAGAAAGGGCTTAAAAGAAAACACAGAGTTCGATAGCTCAATATTCATCTACATTTTTCCCCTGGATGGGCACAATATGGAGGGCTTAATTAACTTTTCTCAAAGGTGAAGCAGTGCGCACCATCTGCTGTGAGACAATCACTTTTCTTTGCCTCTGCCAATAATCCCGTTACCCTCTTTTAAGATCAGGGTAGCAGGGAGAAATGAAAGAGACTGCAAGAGAGAGATAAACTCAGAAAACAAAACAGTCAAGTTTCAAATTCATTCAGAGTCATGTGATACATTTTGCATGCACTCTGTACATTCTTATCCTGAAATTTTTTGCCATATAAAGTGCTGAAAATGCTGAGTGGTAATTGCAGTAAGAAATTCTTTTTGCAAAATGTATTTAATGAAGTGGGTCCATATTTTAATTTCTGAGATACTCAATACTTCATGTCATCTGCATGAAAAAAGATTTTTTTAAACCATCACCTAAACATTATTACTTAATAAATATTGAGGACCACACAACTAAATCAAGGGCCGAGTGAATTTGTCTTAATTCTGGGTCATTATTTGATCTTTGTGGCTCCTAATCTGATTAAGGCATTGTGGAGGTAAACTTCAAATCCAATCTTGTTAGCAGCTGGCCCAGATGGATTACAAAGACCAGTGAGCTGGAAAATGAACTGAGCAGTTCAGTTTTACACTTGCTCTCTGTCAACATCTTCTTGGCCTCTTCTTCTGCGCCTTCTGGTTTCCTTTCTGCCCTTCAAACTAGATATTATCCCAAGATTCCCAAGACTTTTCTTCTCCATCTATGTCTTATCTCAGCACAGACAATGACAAAACAGTCCAGCCCATTCTGAATAGTCTGGATTTTGAAACTTTGTTTCAACAGCACAATTTGACCAAAACTTGTACTGGTTAACCCTTTAAGCTGGTGGAAGTATGCATGAGGATTCTTCCATTTGTTTGTCTGTGTCTCTCTCACTTTCTTAAATTTCCTTAAATATTTAAGGAATATTAATATTCCTTAAATAATGCAAATGCTTTATTTAACATGTTATTAAAAGATGTGTGTTCTGGCTGAAGACACAGTTTTGCTTGTGGTCTTCTTGTGACATTGAGCGCTTTTACAGTGAATGCATAACACGGTCTAAAGCACAAATAGTGTCTTTAACATAAAAATAGTTCAAAGCATTCAGTAGACAAAGAAACGTAAGCTGGTATTTCTTATGTACACTGAAAAGAAGAACATTATATAACTTCCCTATTGCTGCTCATTATGACATTGGCTCCCAAATCAAAACTTTAACATAAAAGGTCCTGAAATTATCTCTTGTCCACCGTATGCAAAGATGAAACAGGAAACAATTTAGACAGGCTGACATTTGGTTACACAAACTTCTGAATGCTCTTTTTTACACCCATTGAGGCCACAAGGAATTAAAAAGATGTTATATTCGAACAGGTTTTCTGCCTCAATAGAATATAATCAGTGCTAAAGTATTGAGCACAACACAGTGTGGAGAGCCTCTAAGAGCCTCAATCAGGAGGTTCTCTTACTCTTAACGCCTCCCATACAGGGCTAACCAAGCAGTGAAGTACTCCCTTCTATTGATTATCTGGATGGGAATTTAAATATTAATACTCTGGCCAGGCCTGGTAGGCACTCGCTCATGGATTGCATTTCATGGCCAGGCACTCATTCCCCAGATTAAAAGCAGTCCTAGGTTTTGCTTTCTTTCAGTCTTTTTTAAGAGCAATCTTGATCTTTTTCAAGAGATGGAGGGAAGAATTTCAAGTGTAAAATGTGTGGAGAAATAGGACTCTAAAACAATTTCAAAGAAGAGGTCTCTCCTCCAGGCTTGATGCACTAATGATGCAAGAATCATACACTGGTCATTTAGCCACCGTAGCTCACTAGAGTGGGGGAATGCTTGAGCTTACATGTCATTACACTTCTTTAAACATTAAAGAGAAAAAAAAAAAGTTTATTTATTTATTTTTCTTTTTTATTTTCTGTTCCAGGGAGGATAACGTAACATGAATGTTTGGGTAGGTCTGTGCAATAGGAGCCTGCCCCCATGCAATGCTCTTTTGATTTGTGTGCTTCAGAGAGATTAACCCGTAGAGTTTTGGCCAGCCAACCCACTGAATTTAAGGGCAGTCTTGCCCCCAGGGTCTGCTTGCATGCAATGGGGAAAGAACTGTGTTTATATCAACCTTGGTGTGGGACTGCCACTTGGTCATATCCAGCTCACATACACAAATGCACAAACAAAGGAAAGTTCTGGCCCCACTTGACATAAAATCAGCAGGATGCCACAGAGAATATAACTCCTAGCACTACAATCATTTGCATTAAACCCAGGGGTGGCTTTTATTGAACAGTGAGTACTAATAATTTAAGCCTTCAAGTGACTAAATGATCACTATACCATTTAGTTTTCTTGTTTTTGATTGATATAGTTTTGATTTAATGTTATGATGATATGTTATTATGGTATTGGGGTGTTTAATTTATTGTATAATATTGTCAATAACAATAGTTTCTTTGTAACACAATGTAGACTCAGACACAATGATGGAGTTAAGAAGTTTATTTAGTTAACAGTTTATTAACAGCAATGAGTAACAGTAAAAAAGTAGGTAAGTGAAGTTGAATATAAACAGGCAGAGTGGATATATACGTATGCTGTAAACACTTCTTTTTTGCACTGTGGATCGTGGCAGTGATGGAGAATCAGCTAAATGGAGACACACACCTCTTTGGAAGAGGTAAGTACACAGATATGTTTTACAGGCAGCATGCGAACAGGACTGGAGACACAGAGGGAGGAAAACATACAAACATACAGGGAGGTAACATACTACAGTATAATCGTAGAGAGAATCCATGTCGTATGAGACCAGACAATGAGACCAGAGGTGAGACAAGGTATGTGTTTAAAATTGTATGTACTGTATGTTATTACAACTCAGGTGATATAGTGCAATGTGATTGGTAGAAGTAAGAACATGGGATGTCCATGACATTCTTTGCATAACATGGATTTTTCATAAAATAAATTAAATTGATTTTTACAATATCTAATTTTTAGACCTCTGTCCTAAAATCAACTAAATTAAACTGCTACCAAAGTATATCAGAAATGCCAATATCTGCTGGCCAAGTGACCAGCAATGGTGGGTCTAGGCATAAGTACATTAATGCAGGAACACAGAGGTTATTAGTATCACCACATGGCGTAGCATAAAGCAATCAGCCTTGGAGTGTGTCTCCCACATCTTACACCCTGCCTGTTCTCCTCCTGCAGAGCCGCTCGACACACACACCAGCAGCTAATGATGGCGGACAGAGATGTCAGATTTCAAATAGTCACATCCTGGTGTGATAATGCTTCTTTCTCTACCTCCTCATCAGTGACAAGGCATAAAGATACCAGGGATTTGCTGCTAAGGTGCGTTCTGATGTCTGTTTGTGGTACGTTCTCAGGGGGTGGTGGCTGGGGGTTTTGGGGGGGATGGCGGGGAATCATGCTTAGGTGAAGTATAGTCTACTACATTTGGTCAAAGAGGTATAACTACCCCACACGTTACTTTCTATTTGGTTTTCGCCGTAAACATTCTTAGAATACACACTTAAAGATAAAGGTTGCTAAATGGTTTATTGACAGAATGTATGTTTAATGAGGGACCTATAATATCCACTGAAACTATATTTTGTAGTTGATAAAGGTACTTTGGACTATAAAAAGTTTAGAAAGATGTGGTAAGAATGGTAGGCTTTATAAGGCTTATATTTAAATATAAATATTTATATAAAATATATTTTAAAATATATTGTTATGGAAGAAATTAATGCGTAGGAAAAGCAGAGACCTCCATGAAAATTAGATATATACAGAGGATTAATCAAAATTATTTAGAAGCTCACACAAAGCCAAAGCATTGACAATGACAACACAAAACCAGAGTATGTCAGTACAACAGAGAACATTTCTCTCTTAAATAAATGGCATTCGAGTCATTTTCTTTTGTGATATGTGAGTGAAGTTGCCATCATCCATCAAGGCAAGAACTAAAACAGGCCAGGGAGACGTGCCTCATACAGTGAACACTCCGGGGAGCTCATTATTGAACCTATTAATCTGTTATTTGACCCTGGTGAGAGCGGTGGCCAATTTAAGAGCTACCTAAGCTTGCTTTCACCAAAGATCAAGAACAAAAACACACTGTTCTCTTTAATTCAGCAGAAGTGCTTAAAAATTTATTGATAGCATTAATCTAATAAAATACTCAGTGAGTGCCCAGATAATTGAATAAAAAAATGTAAACTCAAAATGTCCTTAATTAGTAGTCTTTTTTTACTACAGTATAAAAACTGGCAGGCAACAGTGTAAATGTTCTATTCATTTTAAATAAAACAGACAGTAATTAACATATAAACACACACTTATTTTAGTATTATTATAATGTAATAACTTTTAATTAGTAACATAATATTAACAGAATGTTCTAGATTATTTAGTGATTATTTTTTATTATTGTAGTAATTATTGCAGTAGCAATACTGTAATGTACAATATGTAACAGACACTGTTTCCAAATATAATGAAACAGAATATACATAAAAAGCTTTATTTTGTGGAAAACTAGTTAGGGCCCCAAATAATTACATATAAGGCTGTGTTAAGAATATACCATGACTTAAGCAGTTTTAGCAAGCTCTGCATAAGACAGTAAGTAAGTACAAGACAGATTTCAATACCTCCTTTCTGAAGGTGTCTGACTGTTAATCTTCAGCCAGGTGCACAACTTAGCCCTTTATTAAAACCATCAATGTCATGCCCGCAAGTGTTCAACTTACAGTGGCACAGTTATAGTGCACAGTTAAAGTGGCTGTCTACTATCTCAGACACAAGGAGACATCATCCCTAAAGTCACTGTCTTTGTTTCCTGTTCAGCCGGTGTCCTTCTAACTGGCTACATGCAGTTCCTTAAGACAGAGGACTTTTTGCTGCATCATGGCTTTGACAGGGAACTCAACACTGCACCATGGCTTTGACACAATGGGGAACGTATGGGGAACGTAACCTTTAAAAGGGGCCTGCAAAATATGTTATTAGCTTCTTGTTATCAGGAAGTCCATCTGTCTGTCAGTGTGCAGTCAAGTCTAGAGCAAGGAAAGAAGAAAATATTAGCACTACAGAACAGTTGGAAGAAAAAGTAAAAAAAACTGGGGAATGATGATTTCCAAGTTTAAGAAATGCATGCCACCCTGCCCACGCTATATTACAGTGGGTGCCCTCAATGTGAGTTCCTTCTGCTGAGGATGCTCCGCTTCCACCTGGCTCTCTTCAATCTTGACGGGAGATGGGCAGCGACACCCTGCCAAAGCAGAGAGGTGGCTGCACTCAAGGGGATCGCAGCTCAATTTGGCGCATGAGCAGTGGGAAATAGGCACCTGCTTTTTTTCACTGAATTGGTCATGTTCATATCTGCTTCAAGAGCCCGCTCTTCTCACTGGCATCAGGCATTTTAGCCACATTTGGGAGTTATTTGAGGTTATTTCTTGTGCTGTCGAGACGCTGAACATTGAGTGGCCAGATGAACGGTAGCATATTATTACAAGCTAAATGATAGATTTTTATTATACAACTAAGAGCAACCTCCCCACTGAAATCTTCTGTTTTTCCCTGATCTTCACACCAAGGTGTTAAAGTTAGGAGAAATCTGTATTCAGCTTGTGTGTTTACATCAGTCACTATTAATTATTCATATATCATTGAGCTCCACAAACATGGACATGGGGTGATGCCTAAAATGGAAGTGACTCTTGTGGGCACACAGTTTGCATCGCTGTGCTTTCCCCTTGTATGACATTGTTGTGGAGTAAACACATCTCTAGAACAAGCGGAATTACATTGGGTTTAGTGGGCAAGGCTTAGGCAGCAGCAGGTCAAGCTGGTGCATCCTTGCACACTATGGCAATCTTGCAAGTACCATTTTGAGGAACTTCTCGTCACCGTGGCCAATGGACTTTCTCTGATATTAAATGTACCTCTGCGAATATGCAGCAGCAGAAGGCCAGTGTGGCAGCTTGTGCCAAAGGAGGGCTAGAGGACCAAGCAGCACAAGCATGCTTCTCAGCCCAAGAGAGTTCAATCTGAGGATCATGCTTTCCTCAAGACCTATGAAAAGAACACCTGATGCCAGTAACACAGTACTCTCTCATGGCAAAAAATGCCATGTTCCCCCTCCCATAAGATTCGGGGTTTTACAATCATTTCTTAATAGTACCCAAAATGGACAGGGGGGCTGTGTCTGATTTTAGGTCTGCGTCATTTGAATTAGTCTCTGGGAATATACCGATTTAAAATTTGCCGAATGGTTTGACACTATCCTGCCGAATGGAGGACTGGTTTGACACTATAAATATAAAGGACACATAATTTCACATCGACATTTCCTTTCCAACGTTATTCCTTGTATGGGATTAGGCATGGTAAGGCTTACACACAGAGGGCTTTGTTTTTCTTTTTTTAAGTGAAAAAGACTTCTCACAAGGTTTCTCACATTGGGACATACTCTTCAAGCAAAGCAAATGCAGGATTCTTATGATGGACACCTCTCTCACGGGCTGGGGTGCAGTTCTTAATGGTCGCTCGATCCATGGTTTGTGGGAGGGAAGGGACTTTTCTGGTACATAAATTGCCTAGAAATGAGGGTAGTGCTCCTAGCAACAACACCACAGTTGAGACAGGGCTAAGGCCTGGGGAATGGAAGCTCCATCCAAAAGTGGTGAAGTCTATTTGGCAGAGTATTGGCTGATCAGAAGTGAAATTGTTCACCTCTGAGGATTTGACCCACTGTCCCCTCTGGTTCAGCCTCACTCACCCAGCTCCTTTGGGGCCGAATGCCATGGTACAGACGTGAACGAGGTGGTCTGTACACTTTTTCACTATTAGTCTTGCTCCCAGGAGTCCTAGTGAGAGTTCCCCAGGACCAAGTTTGTCTACTCTTAATAGTGCCATTCTGTCCAACCTGAGTTTGGTTCTTAGACCTATTGTGTCTCTTGGAGTCTCTCAGAGTTTTTTGGGAACTTCCAGTACAGAAAGAGCTTCTATCCCAGGCTTGGGGGTCGATCTTTCATCCCTGGCCAAAAAATTTGGAAACTGTGGGTGTGGCCCCTGAGAGAAGTCATTCTGTCAACTGAGACTGTAAAGATGATTCTGAGTTCCAGAGCTCAGCTATAGATAAGTTTCTGACTCTCAAGGTGGCTCAACAAGCTTTTTTTGAAGACCCTGTCTTTTTGTATTTTGCTCCTGCCTTTGTTAAAGCCATTTTGCACCCTAGGCCAGAATATATTCCTAAGGTGCTAGCTACTGCCGGGCACCCAAAAGTGCTTCAAGTCCTCTGTCCTCTGCCTTATCAGTCACTAAAATAGGGAAGGCTTCTTGTGTCCAATCAGAGCTGAGAATGTATGTCCACCACTTAAGCCAGTGGCATAAGACCTCTTGGCACTTTATCTGTTTTGGTGGTCATAACCAAGGCAGTGTATTCACCAAACAACATTTCTCTCACTGAATCACGGGTGTTATTCCCTATCCTAAGAGACCTGTGACCTAGTGTCACCCCTGGGCCCATTCTATCAGGACTGTAGCATCATTCAAGGCACTATCTAGGCGTGCACCTCTAAGTGATTTGTGCCATTTGTGCTGTGGCAGGCTGGTCCTCTCCGTACACACTTATTCGATTTAAAGGTTTGGCTTGAATTTAACCCCAGACGCTTAGGTCGCCCTGAATTGAAAGTCTCTTTCTGCTACAGATGTTCTCTGTGCCAATCCATGACACAGCATCAAGTTCTCTCAAATTAAGATACTGTCTAGCATTGCCATACCTCAGTCATGCCTGCACGGCCTTCCTTCAGACTTAGAATCTGATGATGTATTTTGCAAGTGCCTTTTTTAAAGGTTATGTGGCATGCAATACTACGTCACATGACCTTGACCTGTCTATAAATAGACTTGATTTCAAACTTTTTTAGAGCGCATTCCCCATAGCGTCAAACATCTCAGGTTACATATGTAACCCAGGTTCCCTGAAGGGAACGAGACACTGCATCGAAATGCTTTGGGAACTCCTCCAGCTTTTATGCACTCTGAATCATGTGTAAAATCCGTCCAATTGGGGGGGTGAGACGTCACCGACGGGGTGACGTCACAACCAGGAAGCTTAAAAGCACATGCGCTGAGCCAACCAGCAGCTTTGAAAAGGAATGAAGCAAGCGCAGGTACCGGAAGTATGGCCGGAGACACAGTGTCTCATTCCCTTCAGGGAACCTGGGTTACATATGAAGAGTTTGGTTCCAAAACAGGATAAACGCCAATTTTCAACGCCAAAAATCAAGATACTGCCAAAATAAGCTTTACATTTGGTCTCTATTGGTAAGTTCTGTCATCAATTTAAAAAAAAGGCGATATCCGCCGTATTTTCCTGCACTCTTTCTTCCCTTTTTTCCCAAAACGCGATAAAGCCAGTCCTGATTTTCAGCAAAATGAAACATATCCATTCGACCAATCACGGCGCACTATGCGCACTGTCAGTAAACACCGGTAAACACTGTCGTCTTTTGAATGGGTGTTTTCAGCATTATAAAATGAACAACTTTGAAGGAATCGATGAGCCAGTGCTCGTTTCATCTATGGGAAAGAAGCGCAAGCCTTCCAAAGACGATCACAACAGGGTTTTTCTTCTTCTATTAAGAAAAACCGAAACTCAGGCAGTGGGAAAATACCGGCGATCTCTTGGGGCTTGTCATATGTATAGATCAAGARAAACTTTTATCACAAATGATAACTTAGCAAGTGATTAGCAAGTGATAACTTGTTATTTATGGTTATATTTTTGTCCACTGTCATACAGAAAATGAGTTTTTATTGAATGAATTGAACTGAAATGAATTTATAGCATTTTGGGGAAAGACGTGTAATGGATATAACCCATTTTGGGAAAAAAATGATTTGTTTATTTAATAAATGGTTAAAATTAAAATGTAGATTTGATTTTTTTGATGTTATTACAAACACATGATGATATATTACAGTTTGAAACAGAAATTAGTAGTTTTCATACAAACCCTTTTTTTTTCAAACACGGTTTTTCTCAGTTTAACAATTATGGATTTATCCCGTTTTGGAACTAAGCTCTTCATATGTAACCTGAGATGTTCCTTTTTTAGGAACTCGAGCTGCATCAAAACGCTTGGGAACGAGATGCCCACTTCACCAGACTGAAGGTTCCCCTGCCTCCTGTATGAAATTGCACAGTCAAGGCATGAGGACAGAAGAGCCAGGAGTGGCTCGGATATCGAGGCCATAGTGCCTCACAAAGGTTAAGGTAGTGGACCATCCCACAGCGTCACAGATGTCCTGAATTGGGACACCGGCATAAAAGGCCTTAGAGGCCGCCATACCTTGGGTAGAACCTTGCCTGCAAGAACTCCAGAACTGCGTTAATGGCGCAGTTTGGGTCCAGCTGGCGATCTCTGCTCCAAGAAGTGAAGAGTTTTCACTTCAGGGCATACAGTTTCCTCATGGAGGGAGCTCTGGAATGGAGGATGGTCTCAACAACCTCAACAGCTCTGGGCAGGGGTGCACAATGGCGGCCCCTGCCTGAGATAGAAGGTCCACCCTCAAGGGGATCTCCCCAGGCAAGCCGCCCAGGAGAGCCACGAGATCCCAGAACAAGGCTCGGTTCGGCCAGAACGGGGCCACTAAGAGCACAGATACCGCATCCTGGTGGACTCTCTCCAGAACTCCTGGCAGACT
>JAZGTK010004160.1:0-25258 GCA_036877625.1 Ambastaia sidthimunki | reverse complement strand
GCAGAGTGAGAGGTTTTGTTTATTGAGCCCATCAGGACTCTCCGCGCTACTGATGGGCTCTGGCTTTTACTGGACACGACTGAGCAAAATGTCCCGGCCTCCCACAGTAGAGGCAAAGGCCCCGAGCCAAGCGTTGTTGCCTCTGTTGGGGGGGTTAGCTTCATTCTCCCCAGCTGCATGGGCTCAGGGTCATTGGGAGGAGGCTCCACGTGGGAAGGTGGTGGGTTGTTAACCTGAGCCTCCTCCAACATCCAGGAGGGGCGAGCCAATGGCGATCTCATCCTGGATGTCGTCCTCCAACCCATCCAGGAAATGAGTGCGAAGTGCCCTCTCGTTCCAGCCGCAGGAGGTCGTCAGGGTCTGGAATTCAATGGCGTAATCCGTGACAGAGCGGCGCTCCTGCGTCAACCGCATCGGCTTAGAGGCTGCCTCATCACCCCAGGCCGAACGGTCGAACAGCTCAGTCATCTCCTGCCTGAAAGCCTCGAATGATGTGCAGCAAGCGGATTTAGCGTCCCAGACCGCTGTCCCCCACTCGCAAGCTCTCCCAGTGAGCAAGGTGATCACGTAGGCAATCCTGGTCTCCTCCAACGTGAACCGATGAGGCTGTAGAGAGAAGATCAGTGAGCACTGGGAGAGGAAAGCCCTACATGAGTTAGGATCACCATTGTATGGAGGAGGGTTGTTGACATGCAGCTCCGGCCCAAACCCAGCCAGAGTGCGAGTGGGGGAACCGACCGGACGACCTGCCGCGGCCTCCTGCTGCAGTTCTTCAAAACCGGTACGGAGCTCGGCCATACCAGCGGATAGTCTCTCCAACTCCCGGGAGGTGGCACTAAACTGGGAGGCGGGTTGTCCTAAAAGCACTCCCTGCTGAGTCAGCGCCGCACGGACCGGATCGGCACCCACTGGATCCATCTTGGTCAGTTCGTTCTGTCAGGGAAAACACAGAGAGAGTGGGTAGCGGGATCTGGGGCAGAACAGGAAAAAAACAAAAACAAAGCAAAAACACAAATGACGGACCTGAAGTCTAAACACGACAATACTAGACAGGAAAATATAGTTCAATGAACTAGACGGGTCAGGCATACAGCATTAACCAAGACGAACTGACAATGGACAGAAAACACAAGGGAACTATAAAGGGGAAAAATTAAGGTGTAACAGGTGGAGGTGATAAACGCAAACAAGGCTAACGAGAGAACAAGGGGGCGGGACAAACGCAAACAACAGAGCACATGGCACGCTGTCAAAACAAAGCCATGTGCTCAAACAAACACAAGGACAACAGACACAGACAACAAAACCTGGGTTGGTCAGACCGAGGTCCTGACAATAACTGCATGGCATATACTCATATACTCATGGCATATAAATTTTTCATTTCTGTATCTATCCCTGGATGTTTTTTACAGTCATTTGTACAGCTGCTTTGTAAGAATGTACCATTGTGAAAAGCGCTTTATAAATGAACTTGAACTTGAGTGTGGTTTTTGCTGATTTATATACTATGCATTCATAATTGAAAATTGATCGGATAATTGCTATGCAAATTCTTTTCAGAGATGATCCTGTTGCCCACAGCTGTACCCTGACAGACATTTAAGGAGATTAAGGAGATTTTTTGCATTTATCAATCATCTTCTGGATATGTAATTTAAATGTAAGCTTTCTATCAAACCATACTCCAAGATACCTTAATTCATCAACTTGTTTGAGTGACTGTCCATACAATTTGAGATCTATTGTGGGTCTGATCCTTTTTTTAGAAAAACATATAAACTCAGTTTTTTCTACAGATTGATGGAAACCCCACTCAAATGACCATTTCTCAACTTGAAGGACCTTAAGGACCTTAAGTTTTCAATATTTCGTCCCCTCATCCACAATGCCTCATCATCAGCATATAATGCTCTGCATATCCTTTGGTCCACTCCCTCAAACACATTAATCATAATATTGAACAGTATAGGGCTACATTCACTTCGCTGTGGGGTGCCATTTTCTATCGTATATATGTTTAATGACATTGAACCTACTCTGACCTCTATAGTTCTTCCGTTTAAAAAGTCTCTAATCTAATTGAAAATTTTTCCTTCCATTCCCATTTTATTTAACTTGATTTAAAGCCCTTCTTTCCATAGCATATCATATGCTTTTTCTATATCAAAGAAAAGAAAGTTGCCAGTACTGATTCTTTGTTGATCTGTGGTTTTCTTATTACGTTCTCTAGGCAGACTACAGGGTCCGTGGTTGTTCTCCCAGCACGAAACCCACTCTGAGATGGTGTGATAAATCCATTCTTTTCCAGTACATATGTTAACCTTTTGTTATCATTCTTTCCATAAGTTTACAGATTTGATGTTAAAGCTATTGGTCTGTAACTTTTAACATCTGTTTTGTCCTTTCCAGGTTTTCCTAGGGACTACTACTGAATGTTTCCATCCAATGGGTAGCTTTCCTTGTTCCCAAATTTTATTGTAGAGTGATAAGATCAGATTTTTAGCTACATCTGAAAGATGCTCAATCATTTTATAACATATGCCATCTTTCCCTGGTGAAGTATTTTTAACACCTCTTAAGAACAGTATTTTCATCGCTCTCAAGTTCAAACAAAGTAAAAATTGTTTCTATTGGACTTTTACCTACATCTTTTGCTCCCAGCCTACTTTCGTTCTCCTCGATTATCCTTGTAACAGATGCACAGAACTAACAGACACCGGAAAGAGCTCAACCTCAGTGTTCTCGTGGCAAGCACAGCTCCTCCACGATGTCCACCATCAGCTCAGACGTCTGCTCCTGCCTCCGATCTGGTGACGCTTGGTTGGCCTCAGCCTCAGGAACCTCCGGAATGGGCTCGGGCACTGAGACCTCTGGAACGGGCTCGGGCACTGGGGCCTCCAATCGGGAGCTGCGCAGAACCACGAGGGCACCGAAGGCGGCTCTGGACTGCTGCGAGGCCTGCCTGAGCACCTCCGTCATGGCCAGTAAGTGGTTCATATGCTCTGGGTTGAAAAATGGGCCTGGAGCTTGAGCAGGTGGGTTCTCAGGCCATGGTGAATAAGCTGCTGGATCGTTTGGCGGCAAAGTCTTCTGTAACGATTGCTCACACACAGGAGGATCCATGTGCAGCATTTTATTACACAAAACAGCATGAAACAGGCAGGGGTCAACACAGGCAAACAAGAGCAACACAGGTAATCCAAATCGTAAACAGTTCCAAGCAAAATTGTCAGGGCAGGCAGCAAACAACAAGGGAAATCCAAGAACAAAGCGGGGGTCAAAAGGCAGGCAGACAACAATCAAACAAGAGATCAGTTCAAAAACACAAAACCAGGGAACCAGAAAACAGATAGAATGCTCGGAAACATTAGCCAGGGCAAAACGACACTTCGCCAGGAGCTGCAGTATAGGTGAGTTTATATTTGGTCTCTAATGAGCATAATGGCCGCCACCTGTGGTCCCAGCTTGGGGTTCTGGGTAATGTAGTTCGTGACAATCCTCATTCTTTTAGATAACTCCTTATTTGAAAGATCCTCACAAAAGCCTTTGCAAGCATCAAAGCCTTTGCAATCCTCACAAAAGCCTTTGCAAGCATCTCAGCTTTATCTTCATTAGTTACTGCTTTAGTGCTGTTGTTTTTTAATACTGGTATCCAGTCCTTCCTTCTTATTCCTCCCATCTTTCTAATCATTCCTCATTGATCTCATTGACTTTAATTCCTGCCCCAATATTACTGCAGAAATCTCTCCAATAATATCTTTTAGCTGTTGGCTTTCGCCTGTGCTCTTTTATACTCCATTAAATTATTGAACTATTGTACTAAAAAAGCAAATGAGGATTTTAACCAAGATTCCTGTATACAAATAATGTTCGGTATAACTGATTGCTCCTCAATAAATTGTTTAAACTCTTGCCCATTTGTAATTAGACTCCTGGCATTCCATTGTAAAACAGATATCATCATCAAAATCTACCCCCACTTGTTGACTGAGTATCAGATACCCCTCCACACTTAGCACAACAAGTTTTAAGCTGCTATATGCCATATCGTTGGCATTTAAAACATCTTGTTGGCGGGGGAATATAAGGTAACCAATTAAGGACCTTAACCAATTCTGACTCGTTTAGGTAGTTGTTCCTCATCCAAAGCTAATATTACTGATAAACTTGGTCCCTTTATTCCATTTCTTGTGAATGGTAGACGCTTGACTTTGGTTACTCACACTTCTTTAATATTAGCCCTGATTTCTTTCTCAGACACCACAGTTGGAACTCCTGATATCACACCCATGACTTTTCCTTTATCTTCCCATATCTGTGTTTTAACCTCCTTCCCAAGTAGTGATTTACACCTCATTAACCTTTGTTGTTGGTCTCTATTTCTACAAATAATCAATAAATTGCCATCCCTTAGTGTTTTAACAAACTTTACATCACCACTAAGATGAGTGGTCACTGATAAATAGTGTCACTGACGTTAATGTACAAGGCGTCTGGAATCAAAGTATCACCTTTATTTTATAACCATACTCTTCCTCTCTCTATTCCCCATCAGAATCTTTTTGTTTTCTTTTCTTGCTTTTTCGATTCCTTGGTTTAATCCATTTCTGCAATTTTGTATTTCCCTGGGTATCCAATATGTCTACCTCGATGTCCTCGCTTCCTGCATTCACCTCACTTCCTGTCCCTCCCGGATCACACCTCACACACACCTCAGTCCTCCCCCGGATCACACATCAGTCCTCCTGACTCAGCCATTTGTCAACTCTCTCTCTCTCATACATACTCAAGGTTTACTGTCCTATCACATGTAGTAACAATAAGAGAATCTACCTTCAGGTCACGTAAACATTAACTAGTCTCCCAAATGATCCATCTTCCCTTCGGGTAGACCATAAAACCGAAACATGTAGTTACGTAACAATTCTGCTGTTTCCAATGACGTGGCTTGGGTAGGGGAATAAGGCGACAGGCCTTCGAGAACTATTCCCCTACTATTGTGGTATTCCCATTGGAGTTGGGGAGATCAGTAATAAAATCAATGGCAATGTGAGACCATGGCCTTTGGGGTATGGGAAGAGGTTATAGTAGTCCTGTGGGCAGGTGTTTTAGATGTTTTGCAATTGTTTCAGTTATTGATATGGTGAATAGTGTCTGTGGACACGGCAGGCCACCAAAATTGGTTGTGCAAAAGTTCAATGGTGGCTGCGATACCTGGAAGACCTGAGCTGGGGGTTTCGTGTACTTGGGTGATTAGCCATGTTCTCAACGGTTCCTGGACATAGAGGCAGTTCTCTAGGCATTCTGAGGGTGGACTCGTGACTATTGTGATTGGTGATCTCAGTAATTATGTCCCACTGGACTGGGGCTACTAACATGCTCTCTGGGATAATATTCTCTGTGACTCTCTAATTGTCATTCTTTGGTCTGTCTAGATAAGGCTTTAGTATTATTTATTAGCTACAGTATATATAGTATTAGTATACAGTGCTCAGCATAAATGAGTACATCCCCTTTAAAAAGAATTTAATCAGTAGCTCAATGAACAAAAGAACAATTTCCAAATTTTTCACAAGGCTGAGTTTTATTGAACACTTCTTTAACTCCATAACATGAAGTTAAGGTATTAACCTTAATTTCATGTTATGTCTATCTAGCTTGTCTATGTCTATCTAATCTAACTTAGATTACACAAAATCTTCAGTTTTAATCAAATTGGTTGAAGCAAAAATGAATACACCCCGCAACAAAAACTACTACATCTAGTATTTTGTATGAGCACCGTGATTTTTAAGGACAGCACCAAGTCTTCTATGCATGGAATACACAAGTTGGGGACATATTGCAACATCTATCTTTTTCCATTCTTCAAGAATAACCTCTTAGAGCCTGGATGCTGGATGGAGAGTGATACTCAACTTGTCGCTTCAGAATTCCCCACATATGTTTGATTGGGTTCAGATCAGGAGACATACTTGGCCATACAATCACCTCCACCCTGTTCTTCTTCAGAAATGCAACAGTAGCTTTAGATGTGTGTTTTGGATCATTGTCGTGTTGGAAAAGTGCACGATGACCAAGTGCACGGCGTGATGGCAGCATCTTCACCTTCAGTATAGAGCAGTACATTGTTGAGTTCATGATACCATCAATGAAATGCAGCTCCCCAACACCAGCAGCACTCATGCAGCCCAACATAAGGACACTATGTGACCTAATGGTGTTGTTATTCCCTTTCTGACAATTTATTTAACACAAATCTCACATGTAGACAAAAATTCCTCTACCGTTCCGTACAAGTATGGAGACCAATACCCTTGTTGTTTAATCTTTCTTATTACTTCCCCCTTTGCACAATGGTCAAAACCCTGCACATCTAGAATAAGAATGTTTAAGAGTGAGGTTGGAGCAACAATATGTCCTTCATGTGAACGCCAAATGTTTTGGGAATCTTTTGTCGCTCCTCTTTGATGCCACATAGACTGCTCATATGGGTCTGCATACTTCTGGATTCAAATAATGTTTAAAACCTACTGTATTATGATTATTTGCTCTTTAGTCCCTTCCTGCCATTTCTATATCTGCATTTTTCATATTTTATCGTACAGTGAAATCCTGACTTGGGTATTTGTGGTTAAGGGATCTGAGCTTCAGTGAATCTATTCCATTTATCAATTGTTTGTTTCACATCATTTTCTGTCTGTCCTATCCAGTACACATTTGCTTTTTGCTCACAGATCATCATTTGGGTTCTGTTAGATTTTCCTTGAATTTGGCTGAGCAGTCATTGAGTGGCTTGCCAATGTACTAAAATGCTTCTAGTACATAAATGAAGAAAGCAGGACCAAGTTCAGGGGAAAAGAGTTTTATTGAAGATGCTCGTGTAGCATAGCCGTCTTCTGAAACTTAACCCAAAGTTCTGTCTGTGTGACAGAGCTTTATACCAGGTAACAAATGTCCTACAGAGATTTCCTGATAGGAGCACAGCAGGGGGAATCCTTTGATCCCACAGAAACCACACAGAACAAATGTATAGGTGTTATATACAGAATACACACAATCCTTCAGTTCCTTTCATGTCTACATACACTCCCTCCGTAGAACACCTAATTTTTAAACCTAATTTACACAAGGCATCCATTCCTGTCTGATCTGATATCAGGATAGGCATGGTCACACTTGGTTTTTGTTTGCAAGCGTATTCGAGACGTCATGGGAATTGATAGATAGATAGATAGATAGATAGATAGATAGATAGATAGATAGATAGATAGATAGATAGATAGATAGATCGATTGATACTTTATTTATCCCGTAGGGATACTATTACTTATTAGGGATACTTATTACTGCAACAAAGGTAGGTAGTAAATTTAGGTAGTAAAAGGCACGATTTGATACAACTTTATACAACTATACACAGCATGGTAAAATTGGAAGCTGACTCTTGGCTTCTGCCAACCTGTCCCCCTTCCATGGATGTCCCCCTTCCATGAGCCTGTTGCCATGGATTAGTAGGGCAATTTCTTCTGTTATGGCCAAACTGATCGCATCGCCAGCATATTCCTGGAGGGAAATTAATAACTCTATCTTTCCTGCTTTGTCCCCGTGGTATTGTTTTTATTTTCCATTTAAGAGGTACCTGCGGCTGAGCATAAACATTGACGCATAGGGGCAGGGGTCTGGTTTATGTTCGGAGGGATTGCTGCAGGAAGAGTTGTTTGGACAGCTGGTTGTAAACCATTTACAGAAGCCATCACAGTCATCTGGTTAGATTCTTCTTTCTTTACAACTGCTTGAATCTTTTTCTTATGTTTGGCAGTTAGTTCTTCAAGCTGTAATTGAGTTAGCTATGTCTGTAGTTCTTTCTCTTGATTGTTGAGCTTTTGTTCATTTTTGCTGTGCAGTTCCACTGCATGAATCACATGGTCACAAAAGTCTTTGTGTGATTTAGCGTTTCTACCAACAACATCTTCTAGTTTGCTCTTTACAGACTGTGACATGGCATCTATTCCAGCATGTTTAAACAATGTGGACATTAATGGGTCTCTTTCTGGATCCCTTTAGTCTCTTGCTTCCATCGTTTTAATTGTCTCTGAACATATGTGACTGGGTTTTCAGTTTCCCCCAACTGCTTGCCCTTCAATGCTTTAGGGTCAACTCTAGTAGGATATTCAGCACGTAGTGCTTGCCACACGGCATGGCAGGATATATCTAAAACAGTCCCGTCCATGTAATGTGAGTTCACAGCTCTCTCTAAGTCAGATGCTTGAAGGATTTCTTCCATCCTTGGTCACCCTATAACTTTAGCTAGGAGAGCTTTGATTTCCCCCACAGCTAATAGCTTGCCCATAGTCTCCTCCTCAAAAATTCTAATCGATTTCCCAACCCCCTCATTCATATCTGGGAGGTGGGTGAACCCTGTTCTACTACCTAGTGATTCACTTCTTCTCAATATCTGTTTCATCCACAAACTTCTCCGTTTCCTTAGTCCTTCTATTTAACTCTGCCTCTAATAACCTTGCTTCTACTTCAATTTCCTTCTTTCTGTCGGTTCAATTGGTTTTGTTAGGGACAGATGACTCAGACAATTGCAGGTTAATAATTCACAAGTTTATTGAAAACAGTAGCGGTATATGAATCAGGTAAATGATGTGGCAAATGTCTGTTATATTTACTGAACAGGAGATCGTGGATGCAGAGTGGAGACTGGAGACAGTGCTAAAGGAGTCACGGAGCAGGAGTGGAGATTGAACAGGTGAGTTGCGGATCAAACTTGGAAAACAATGGGAACAGGAATGAGAGTAATCCAACTTGCGAGTATCAATAGCAGAGACATCTTGAGAATGCAAGTGAAAAGTGTGCTTATATAGTGAGGTGGAGTGATGAGGTGCAGGTGGGGATCATTAATAATTGGGTGAAAGTGAGCAGAGGTGGAGTGGTGAGAGAGCCTGGCTCTTCTGTGACAGTAGCCCTCCCTCACGGCCTACTCCTGAGGGCCACGGACCTTGTCTCCATAGTGGTCGACCTCATCCTCGGGGTGCGGGTCTATTTGGGTGAGTTCTGTGGAATTCAGTAAGAAGAGCTGGGTCAAGGATGTCATCTCGCGATATTCAAGAAAGTTCCTTGGGTCCATAGCCCTTCCAGTCCACAAGATATTCCAAACGACCACCACGGTGTCAGGAGTCCAGGATCTCCCGAATGGAGTACACAGTACCGTCCTCCAGCTCCAACGAAGGAGGGGGTTCTACTGTCTGGCCAGGCTCTGTGAAGGAAACAGATTGGGGTGAGTAATATGGTTTTAACTGTGATACATGGAAGGCAGGGTGGATCTGATATGTGGTGGGTAGTTTGAGTAGGTATGTGACTGGGTTAATCCTATGTACTATGGGAAAGGGGCCAATGTATTGCATTCAGATGTCCCTTGTGGAGAGCCAGACCGACTGTCCCTGTTGGTAGAGTGGTGTGTTAGTCTGACAGACATCTGCTTGGACCGCCCTCTGAAACTGGTGGTGAGCTGCGTCCCAGACTTTCTCACTCTCCCGGAACCAATAATCCAGCGATGGTACATCTGAGGGTTCCTCTGACCAGGGAAACAGTGGGGACTGGTAACAGAGTACACATTGGAAGGGGGTAAGACCAGTGGCTGGTTGGCACAGGGAGTTTTTGGCATACTCTGCCCAGCCTAAAAATTGGTTCCAGGAGTTCTGATGGCTGTGACAGAAGGTCCGGAGGAAGCATCCAATCTCTTGGATTTTTCGTTCCATCTGCCCGTTTAACTGGGGATGGTATCCAAAGGATAAACTCACGGTCACACCCAGGAGAGAAAGGAAAGTCCACCAGACCCAAAATACGAACTGGGGCCCTCTGTCAGATACGATGTCTTCAGGAATGCCAAAGTATCTGAAAACATGCTGAAACAACAACTCTGCTGTCTCCATAGCAGTTGGCAGGTTATTGAGGTGTATTGAGGTGTATGAGACCACATGATTGGACACATGGACGGCACATGGTAAGAGTTTGGCTGGGTCCCTATGCTGCTGAGACAGCACCACTATACCAGAAGTGGAGGCGTCCACCTCCACCAAGTAGGGTTTTGAGGGTTTAGGATGGACTAGGAGCGGTGCGGTGGTAAATGTCTCCTTGAGCTTTTTAAATGCTTCCATGGCTGGTGGAGTCCAGGACAGAGATTTGGGCTTACCCTTTAGCAGGCTGGTAAGTGGGTGGACAATGGTACTGAAGTTTTGGATGAATTTACGGTAGAAATTTGTAAAACCTAGGAACCTTTGGAGCTTGTTTATGGAAGTAGGTTGAGACTACTCTCTGACAGCTGTGACCTTCCCCTCATCCATCTGGATACCGTGTTTGCTGAGGATAACCCAGGAATGTCATGGAAGACTGATGAAACAAGCATTTTTCTGCTTTGAGGAAGAGTTGATACAATGCCTTCAGGCATTGGAGGACTTCGTGCTGGCGATGGATAACTTGCTGGCGATGTTCTGCCAAGCTCTGGGAGTAGATCAGAATGTCGTTGATGTAAACCAACACTGATTTGTGGAGAAACTCCCGGAGCACCTTGTGCATGAAGTCCTGGAATACAGAGGGGGCATTGACTAAACCATATGGCATGACTAAATACTTGTAATGACCAATAGGTGTAACAAAGGTGGTCTTCCACTCGTTCCCCTCACATAACCGGATAAGGTTGTATGCACTGCGGAGGTCCAACTTGGTGAACATGGTGGCTCCTCTTAGTTGTTCCAATGCAGCCGGGATGAGGGGAAGGTGGTACCAGAACTTGACTGTTATATGATTAAGGGCTTTATAATCTATGCAGGGCAGCAAACCTCCTTCCTTCATAGCCACAAAAAAGAAGCTCAAAGCAGCTGGGGATTTAGAGGAAGAGATGTAGCCTTGTTGAAGAGCCTTTTCCATGTACTCCTCCATGACCTTCTGTTCAGGTAGGGATAGTGGGTAAATCCCTGAGGTCGATGGCACAGTCCCATGGCCGATGAGGGGGTAACTGGGTCACCCGTTTGGGGCAGAAAATATCTGAGAACTGGGAGTAGCAGGTGGGTATTTTCACAGACTGTTTTGCATGGGGACTTTCGATGGATGTAGAGTTGATAGAGAGTGTAGAAGGCAGTGAGAGACAAACCAGAGGGAGCAGAGGGAAACAGTCCAGGTAACACTGCTCGCCCCATTTCAGGATCTCACCAGTCCTCCAACATACCTCAGGCTGGTGTTGGTTGAACCAAGGGCGACCCACAATGATTTTGGCAGTGGAGTGCTCCCCAGATAGCAAAATTGATGTGGCCCAGATCTGGCTCACATCGGAAACATTCATTAGGCCCACTTCTGGCATAGAATAATGGCACTTGAGCGGTCCGCCCTTGTTTGCCAGATCTCAACCAAAACAAAGCCTTAGCAATGCCACATGTCAGCCAAACACAAAACAAATAAAGCAGATCTGGCCCATGTCTGGGCAACAGTAAATTTAATTTTGGCCCAGATTTGGACCAGATCCAACACCTTGCTCCGGCCCACATACCATGGAATGATGGCACTTGTGTTGTCCACTCCTGTTTGCCAGATCTCAACCACAATCAAGGCAGATCAATGCCACATGTCAGCCAAAACAGAACTGGCCAGATCCGGCCCAAATCTGGGCCACTGGCCCAAATCCATCACCTTGGATGTAAAGAAAGCTTTAGCAATGCCACAGTTAAGCTAACATCAAACAAAACAAGTCACACCTGGACCCAATGTGGGCCACAGTTCATTTTTATACTAACCAGATATTACCCATTACTTTGTTCCTGTGGCCCAACAACACTCTCATAAACAATTGTACTGAAAAGATTATGAAATGCCAAAAAAAAAAAAAAAATCAGTGTTAAGTCAAGTTAGCTAATGCTAACAAATACAACCTTACGCTTAAGTAGTACCAAAATATGTCTGCATAAAAATGTAAAAAACATGTGCATACAAAATTACCTCTGTAAAATGTTAAGATAAGTTATAACAGATAATCCAGAAACATTTTTTGAAAACAACTACTTCATTTATTAATATTGCCAAATAACAAACATTGCTTCCCAGTTTTGGATGTGCAATCTAAATATACAAAAAAAGAACAATAACAATAAAAACAAATAAAACAAAATAAAACTGGTGTGAAAAATAAATTAGATTATGTGTTTAGTAAACAAGTTGTCCCTGTCAGACAATGCAGTTCAAAATCCAACGCTGCTGAACACTGGCAACAGGAACCATCCACATGCACAGGTTTTAATGACCTCCTTGATTGGGCCCATCAGCTCCATGGCAGTCTTGTGGGCCTTTAAAAGCATACACAAATAAAATAAATAGCTGACAAACACAATTTAGAAGTCAAACAATTTAATTCATGTTTAAAATTTTATAATAAAATTATTAAATAACAGAATTAAATTTTACCCTGCACTCTAAAAAAAGATGGTTCTTTAAAGGTCCTTTATATAAAATTATATTGTATATTGTCTGTTATATTACAAATATTTTGTACAAATGTTATATGTGACCATAAATAATCTTGTCTTTACTCCATGACAATGAAGAAACACTGAAAATGAAGTGGTAAATTAAATTGGGATAAAAATATAAAAATAAAATAAATTATTTTTATCTTTTTTTTATCTTTATTTTTTATAATGTTGTTATAACATATAGAACAATGATGAGTGCAATAACAGCCAATAATCACATTGTACAATCATATGTCTGTGTACAATAACTAAAACAGTGAAGAAATTTACATTTTTGTATTTGCAAAATATTATCTGTCTTAAAAGTGTATATTTTTATGCAGGTTATACTTTATGTTATATTATTATTATTATTATTAATTTCAGTCATGAACAAATGAATTAAAATTGTTGCCTTTGAGGTGATTATTTTCATGTCATTGTTATTATATATATTTGTTTCTACGAGTTTTCGTCTATTTTTATTGGCACAAAAGTACAACATGAACTGTAATAGCTGCTTACCTTAAGGGTGCGCAGATTTTATGGCCACCAGTTAATTTCTGTAAAAAACACATTGAATGTTAAGGACAAAAACATCATGACTCAAAACAGTACATGGTAAAAACATAATACAGACCAAGTAATTTTGAAATTCCTTACACACGAATAAACTCTAAATGAACTTCCCACGCTTAAAACAACATCTTAATCAATAATGTATTACCTTATAATCATCACATAAAAAGGCTAATACTGTAAACATAACCAATCTGTCCATAACGTTTTTTGTAAATATCATTTTACAGACAAAACTGCATTTGTTTAACAGATTAACGCTGGTTATGACTTAACATGACATACAAAAGTAATACTAGACTGGGAACAAATTACATTAATACAAGCAGTCAATGGCTTCGGCCTAATTCAGACTTTGGCAAAATAATCTCGTTGTAAAAACCATGTTTATAATAAACATAGCTGTCAATAAAGACATCTAATTCTGGTGCTGTACATCTACACTGCAAAATTAATCGCTTGCTTACATCTGCTCGGCACGTTGTGTACAACGGAAGACGACAGAATTTAGTGAGCCCGCGCAATTCCCATGAAGTCTCAGCGGTGGCAAATCAAACGCTTCTGATCGGACATTGCATTCCTAAGCTTAACAGAAACGTGTGCTATTGGTTGTAATGCTCAGCGAATCACATGTAAACGTACGATAATGAAACTCTTACGTCATATTTATAAGTAGCTCTTTACATTACGCGTAGATTACCCCACCATTTTATTTAGGAGGGAATTAAGCCATCATTTTAGAGCGTACCTTGTCTTTTTGCAGCCTCCAACGACCCGTCCTCTCTACAGCTGAATCCTCTTTTTTAGTTGTTGTTGTTGGGCGCCTTTTCTGTGACTACGTTTAAATTTGAAGGAGCGGGTACATATTAGTTTTTTCAACTGCTAACAAGAACATTTTCCTTACTTTCACCTCCAAAACTCTCTCAGACCAACACACATATATTACATGTATGTTTTAAAATAAGCTTGTCCCAACATAACACTGTCAACAGTTTTCATTCAGAAAACATAGGCTACATTTCATTTATAATATACTGGCCTAAAAACACTAACAACAGGGCATTACATAAATTATGAACTTTTATTTTTAAAGGTTTTTTTTTTCACATAAAACAATATTGTTATATGTTATATACAAACAAATTATTTAACTTTATTGACATGCGTCTCAGCATGTGTACATTGTATTGTACTGGAATGTGTTGTTCAAATATCATTGAAGGCTAATCTCACATGTTGTTTTGACAAAAGAATTCTGTTGATGCATAATGGTTGAGTGATCCAGATTTTGGTTTTCAACATGGTGAACATTTGATGGAGATTCCCACTGTTGGTTTACCTCTCATTTCTCTATTTCAATCCTCTTTCCCCACCAACATCTACTTTGATGCATTTGCAAACAAAATTATTGTTAAGCCATCCCATTTTCACTAAAACATGCAGTAATGTGACGTAAATGTTATTTTTTTAGTTTAGATATTATTTTCTAAGATTTTTTTAGTTTAAAAAAATATTTCAAGAGCTCATATTATACACATTTTTACAAGATGTAATATAGTCAGTCTCAGGTGTGTCCAGAATGTGTCTGTGAATTTCAGCTCAAAATACTCCAGATCAATTACAGTTTTTCTGAATTGCTAAAACACTAAACTCCATTCTCATAGCTTAATGTCCAGTGGTCTAAACCCTATGGAGTTTACTTTGTTTCTTTATTATTCAAGCAAAGAAAAACAAAGACAAACAAAAAATAGTTTTAAAAACAGAAAATAAAAAACGACTGTGTTCTCATTTTCTTTAATTTCAAATGTAAAACTTCTGCTTTTGAGTCAAAAAGTATTGCTTGTGAATCGTAAAGGTTTTTTTGTGAGTCGAAAAGTTCTGCTTGCGAATCCAAGACGTTTGCTTGCGAATCCAAAACGTTTGCTTGCGAGATCGACTGAACTGATAGGCGGGGATCTACATGAGCAGAAGAGTGGATTTCCATTAGTTGCTTGCTTCGGATTGACAGTGTGGGTGATGCCTGGTCCTCTCCGCCCCCTCGAACACGGTGGGAACGCGGTCTTTAGTGGGATATTAAAGGTAAGTTGTTCTGTTCACGAAGTCGTTTAAAATTCAGGACAGCAAGGTCATACGTTGTGTTGTAATGATTTTTAATATCGGTTTTTCTTAGTGTCAGTAGTTTTAACCTAGATCTTGTTGTTCGAGGGCTTCATATACTTTCCATTCGGTACAAAAATGACGAAAATACGTTCAGAAAAGAGTGAACTAGGCCGCTAGTATAGTGAATAAAAGTACAAAAATATATACAGAATAAAAGTACATAAACACCTGTAACAACAAAGAGTATTTAGATCACCTCTTGTCTGCATAATATGTACTTGTTTAAATAATCAACAGGCTGGGACATGGCGGTATGGTAATGCTAACATTGTGCTAAGTGAGAGTTTACACATCTGTGAAACAGTAGGTGAGGAAGCCTTAGTTCACCCCGTAACAAGCAATTTAACCAGCAAGTGACTACGAAGGTGGTTAATACGGCATAAAATGTTGCATAGTGTGCCTTTAACTAATGTACATCAGTGTTAAATGTAGTTGTTTGTTGTTATTGACTTGGTCTTATTCCTGCTGTACAATGCATTTAGTTAATAATAATTTATAGCCTCATAATATATATATTTTTTTTACAGAATTGATCCTTGTCCACAAAAATCTTTTGGCATTCAGGTATGTGGACATCTTGACTGTAAAGGCCAATATTGACATAACACATTTAACCTTTTTTAATCATTTGATCTTTTTTCATGATTTTTCTTGTAGGAGCCCATGCGATTGCAAGTCTTAAGAAGAGTTAGGGATAGGATAGCTGCTGTTATTAATGGAGAACCTATTGATTTTGATTATCTGCATCATGTTTGCTGTCAGGAGTCACAGTTTCTTAGAGCAGCGGCCACCTACGTGGAAATCCCTGAGTGTGTATTGGGTGCTTTACAAACCTTCATGGAAGTTATGGAGATTTACCTCTCAAACAGCAGGGTTACTCCATTGTTTGACAGTCTAGCTGTTGTTGAGTGGAGTGGAAATGTGGGGAGACCCAGGTTGAACATCAGTAGTAATTCCCTCAGTGATCTCTTGAGTCTAAACCTTCCACTAACTTCCCTGTCTGATGCCCATAGAGTTTCGAGATCCACTCTGTATAGGATAATGCAAGAGCATAATATGTCTGTAAGAAAATGTTACTCAGACATACCTGACAGTTTTCTAGATCAGAAGGTGAGGGACATCAAAGCCAGAATGCCAGATGCAGGTTACAGACTCGTAAAAGGGTCTTTCCAAGCAAGGGGATACCGTATTACCTGGAGGAGAGTGAAGGAGTCTTTGCAACGTGTTGATGGTGCAGAAATCATTTCAAGAATGGTCCAGTTGTCATGCGTTGCCAGACGGACATACTGTGTTCCAGCGCCATTGTCTCTTGTCCACATCGACACTAACCACAAGTTGATCCGGTATTGCTTTAGAATGATTAAACTTAAAAAATTATTTTAGCCATTGGAATAACTAAAAACTGCACAATGTGCCTTTAAGCCTACTCTTTGTTATTGCTAATATGTTCAGTCCACAGGTTATGTCCTATTTCTGTTATTTAAGGTACAATATTGTGGTTTTTGGAGGCATTGACAGATTTTCTCAGAAGGTAGGTAGTATTTTTTTATGTTTACACATCTTATGTGTAATATCATGCCTGCTCATTACAGAACATAATTTGTGAATTACAGTTACAAAATTATATTTTGTAAATGCTATTCCCTGCAGATCATGTACCTCAATGCAGCTTGCAATAATAAAGCAGAGACAGCCTTAAGGTTTTTTTATGGATGGTGTAGCACAACATGGATGGCCAACAAGGCAAGGCCTTTTCTTCTGTCAGATGTAATATATAGCTTGCAAACACACAATAGTCATAAGCCTTTAATCTTTGTTTAGAGTCCGAGCTGATCAAGGAGTGGAAAACCTTGACATTGCGAGAGTCATGTTTACTGTGCGAGGAACTGGTCGTGGCAGTTTTATTTCTGGAAAAAGTGTGCATAATCAAAGTGTGCAAATCATGTAACACTGTTCTAATGCCTGGAAATTTCTTTGAAACTCCCACTCTTTCCTCTCCTAACTTCTTCACGAAAAGGCCATTGTTCTCTTTTTTTTATATCGTTTTAAAAGCATAACAGCCTAGTTAAGTCAATGAATTGGTATTAAGCCAACATGTAAAAATATCATTTTTAAAAATGTTGTTTCTTAACTCACAGCCCAAGGTTTTTGACTTGACTTGGCTTGGAGGAGACAATGCAGAAATTTGTTGCAATTTCTTGCTTCTCATAGATATATGATTTATCATGTATTGAGTTTGTGAGCTATTGCACCATGCACCATTGTGATGGATGCTGAGCTGCAGAATGTATTAATAAATTGAATGTACATTCAAATGTAATTTTCTTGTGAACCATTAATCACAGCAACTAGCATCATTGGAAAGCTCACATTGTGCATTTATAGTGCATTTTCATGTGATGTGTGGATGGTATTTGTTTGACAACTCCATGAGCAATTTACCTGAGATGAATAGATGTGAATTTTCATGCACTTAGGTGAATTGTTAGGGGGAGCTTAGGAACATTTTGGCGGGGCTTCAGCCACAGCCATGTTCTGATGTATCTGTGATAATTAAAATGATTAAAAATTGAAATCTATCTCTATCTGCCATGTCATTGTCTTTCAGGGTGGAGCGCCTATGGATAGAAGTTCGGGGCGCAGTAACATCGAAGTACTATGCCTTGCTGCACAACTTGGAGGTGGAGGGCTTCATTGATCTGATACTGATACTGTCCATCTCTTCTGCTTGCGCTATGTCTTCATTCCACGTTTGCAAGCTGACCTGCAGAGTTTTATTCAAACATGGAATTGCCACCCATTGAGAACAGAGGGAAACTGTAACATTGAATCAGAACTCGAAGGATCCATATGCAGCTTTTTATTAACGTAATCACAAACAAACAGGCAAGGGTCAACACCAGCAAACAGGGCAAACACAGGAAATCCAAAATCGTAATCAAAGTCCAGGCAAAGGGTCAGGGCAGGCAGCAAACAAAGAGTAATCCAGTAAACAATGCAAGGGTCAAAAAGGCAGGCAGCAATAATCCAAAAACAAGAGGCAGTCCGAGATAATACACAAAATACACAATCCAGAAAAACGCTCAGAAATGTTTCCACAAGTGAATAACAATATGTTCCTGTAGATTATCTGAGTAGATGAGAATATCGTCAATGTACACTATGACCCACCGATTTATCATATCTTTGAAGACCTCATTAATGAAAGCTTGAAAACAGGAGGAACTGTTGGACAAACCAAATGGCATCACCAGATATTCTTAGTGGCCTGATGTAGTTGAGAAGGCTGTCTCCCACTCGTCTCCTTGGCGGATTCTTATGAGGTTGTAGGCGCTGCGCAAGTCTAGTTTCGTGTAAATCTTTGCAGAGCGTAATTGTTCTAGGGCCGATGGAACAAGAGGCAGTGGATAGCGAAACTTTACCATTACATTGTTCAGAGCACGGTAGTCTATACAGGGGCGAAGACCTCCATCTTTCTTCTTCACAAAGAAAAAGCCTGCTGAAGCTGGAGAGATGGATGGTTTGATGAAGCCCTTTCTGAGTTCTTCTTGGATATACATTTGCATGGCCTCCGACTCTGGTTGTGACAGTGGGAAAATACAACCCTTGGGGATTTCAGCGCCTGGGATGAGATCAATTGCGCAGTCACAGGGTCAATGGGGCGGTAGCTCAGTGGCCTTGGTCTTGCTGAAGGCGAGGGATAGATCCGAGTACACTTCGGGTAACCTTAAGGCCTGGGAACATGAGACACTGGAAACAGAGAGTCGACCGGGTAAGTTAGTGATTATACACTTCTGGAGAAAGGTGGGTGACCATTGAGTAATCTCTCGAGCTGTCCAGGAAATGACAGGGTTGTGGAGATCTAGCCAGGGAAGTCCTAGGATGACAGGAGTTATGGGTGAGTCAATAACAAATAGATGGATAATTTCTTCATGAAGAATCCCTATCTTCAAGGTTAGAGAAGCAGTGGTTTGAGAAACCTGCCCAGATCCTAGCGGTCTCCCGTCTACCGCTGCCACTGCTACAGGGGAAGAGATTGAAATCACAGGAGATGGTTATAGACACTTTGAAATTCGGGTGAGGATTATGGCCAGTACTCACCGAACGATTCTTGTTAGGCAGGAGAAGAGGACAACTGGTTCTTAGATGTCCCTGCTTTCCGCAATAGAGACACAGCCGTTCTCTGACTCTCCTTTCTCGTTCCGCTGGGGTGAGTATGGTGTGAGCTATCTGCATGGGTTCGGGGTCAGGTTCAATTGGACTATGAGGAAGACTTTTATTTGTTTCAACTATGGGCATTCTGGATCGAATTAAATTGTCCAAGGGGATAGAAAGATCAATAAATCCATCCAGGTTTCTTCCTTCGTCCCGACATGCCAGCTCAGATTGTAGAGCGGCTTTCAACCCTCGTCGGTATGCGAGTTTTAGTGGTTCCTCATTCCAACCTGTTTGAGCTGCCAGTGTTCGAAACGCCAAAGCATATTCAGCCGCTGATTTACCGCCTTGTTTTAATTCCAGTAATAATTCGCCAGCCCCACGTCCGTCGGAAGAATGCTGAAACACACTTCGAAATTTTTGCAGAAATACATCAAAAGAAGGAAAAGTTGGCTTATCATAGCTCCACATGGCAGTAGCCCACTCTAATGCTTTGCCGGATAGTAAGGAACAAACAAAGGCTATTCGACTGTTATCAGAGGGGTAGAGATAAGGCTGTTGTTCCAAGAAGAGGGAGCATTGTAGTAAAAACCCTTTGCATTTACCTGGTGTTCCATCGTATTTGTTGGGGAAGGCCAGACGTGGACCTGCGGTAGCTGGAGTAGTCATCACAGGGAGAGATGTAGCGGATTACGTTGCTGGGTTAGCTCCGGTTGTTATTCGTACTCCTTGTAACGTTTTGATTAACTCCTCCGTGAGAGAGGTAAGGCAGCTTAACTGTTGTTGATGCACAGCGAGCATTGAAGCCTGGGCGGAGAGCTCAGAGCTCAGTTGTGACATCGCTGCTGGATTGTTTGATGGCGAAGTCTTCTGTAACATTGAATCAGAACTCGAAGGATCCATATGCAGCTTTTTATTAAAGTAATCACAAACAAACAGGCAAGGGTCAACACCAGCAAGGTCTGTGTGAGTGTTGTAAATAATGTTGTAAAGGAGAACTCTGGCAGTTCCAACCTAGATCTTGTTAAAGGCTTCACTTTCGGTACAAAAATGACAAAATTGCGTTCAATAATGAGCGAGCTAGGCCGCTAATAAAGTAAGAACTACAAAACATAGCTAACAGAGCAGATTTGGGCTTTTATTTTGACACATAGAATCTGCCCTGGTAGCTATGTTGAGAAGGTGCTTATGATATTAGTTAGCTTGCTCATTTCTGAATGGATTTACGTCATGTTTGTACCAAATGAGTAGATGAAACCCTCTAACAAAGACCTAGGTTTAAACGTGCCAGAATTCCCCTTTAAAGCAGTAAGTCTGGAGAATGGGGGGGTTTGGTGTGTTTCTGTGTGTAATGTGCAATATGTCACGTTTGTAAGTGGGTGGGGGTGGTACACACATTCAACATACCGTATCATTTCTGTCTTCTTGTCTACACTGATGACACCTGTGTAGCCACAATTAAGTATGTCTTCAGTCAGATTGTGAATGGTCTCTAGCTCAGTGGCTGCTTCAACCTGAAATACAAATGATGATAACAACATATATTAATATTATAATTAATACTGTGATACTAATACTGTATTACTATTTCAACAACTGTCACTAGTTCTCATTCTTGAATAACACAATGGTGTACCGGCTACTAGCCCTCATGGATCACTGCATAAACAAGGAAGTTCTCAGTGATGCTGATATTTTCTACAACATGTTGCAAGGCACAATGAAGCAGAAATTAACAATGTAATTTGTTGTGCCTTATTTGACATAAAAAATAACGTAGGATGAAGCATTTGTCACCCATTTTTTAAATATTGAAAGGGTTTTAAATTGGACACAGTTTCATGTTCTTACCCTTGACATGAGATCAGTGTATTGTGCATCTGCAACATCAGTTTTCGTCAAATCGTCAGAGTTTATGGACCCTTTGCAAAGATACTGGTAGCACCAATTCAGCATAAAATTTGGAGCTGGTCCTCCTTGAGCCAAGCTAGCTGCAAGTATTTCTCCAACAGTCCTTAACAACAAAAGAGAGACACAAGACCAACAAAATGTGAGGTTAAAAATTTTAGGCTCACCAGTGTCAACTTAATGTCAACAATGAAGTTGTAGTCAACTTCTTAACCATGGGGGTCAGTCCATAACATGGATTAGTTGTTTTTCAGCTAAATTAAGCCAAACCACAGTTTATATTTAAGATTTGGGTTTGAGGGTTTACCATTGACTTTGAACTAACTTAAGCTGGGAACAGACCTTCTGACATTTAGTATTAGAATTAGAATGAGATTGAATAGTGCATATTCAGCTACAGACTGAGTATGGTGTGACTGGAGTTAGATTTGAGCAAAAACCTAATAACTGAGTTGTCGGCTTTTTAATGTCATAATTGGTTCCGTAGTGATTGTAGAACAGACAAATTAAAAAAAAAAACATTCCGTCTAAATTACGTCAACAATGTTAAGAATCGCGACTTGACACCACAACTACTGTTGATTACACTGAATTACCTATGACTGGCCTGGACATTCAATTGTATTAGGTTAAAAATCGTGAGGTCTGTCCATAGCTTTAGCCACGGTTGTTCCATGTCAGAAGAATTCGCCCCTGGTTTACAATTTGTGGAACACACTAGAGTTTTACACAGTCTGGAATGGATACCATAGAAACAGAGCTCATGGCACATACCTGAAATAACCTTTATCAAAATCTGACAAAGAATAGGAAGGAGTGCTGCCAAGTGTCCCTTTCTCGAAAAATCTTTTTTCAATTCCCTCCACCATTTCTAGACATTAATAGAATTTCAGAAAATCTCATCTTACAGTTTGTGGAAAAGTCAACAATCACTGATGGTGTACCATGATTTTTAAAACATTAATGAATTGCTGCTGTAGTATATCATTATGGACATCATTAGGTTTCCTATTCTAAGAAATGTTAAACTCTGTACATACTTCTCAAAAACTCCTTCCGGAGAGCCCCAGTATCTACTCCTGCTTCACCTAAAAAGGTGACTTTGAGATAGTTGACAGGTGAAGATTTTTTTTGCCGCTGCCACTGGACAAGCCCATCTCCACCATGTTCTGCCGTGACACTGTTAACTCAAAGGCTTTGTCCATGTTAACTGCCTGCATTATTGTCTGGATGACATCATTAACACTAAGAAGACAGAAAGAATATTTTTAGCATTTATGGTTACATGCAAACAAATGATCAGACTTCAGCCTGATTACTGAACTCACTCCAATCAGAAAATATCATGTAACTCCAATAATCAGATTGAAATCTGATCTAATAAAATCTAATTACATAAACTGGAGTGCTCAATTCCAATTTTATTATTCTGTCATGTTACCAAATATTACTGATTACTCATTACTCTGATTACAACTGAAGTTTCATGAAAGTAGCTGTCATCAAAATTCGTTAGAACTTAGCATGTAAACTGAGATATTCTAAATTCTGACAATAATCAGATTAATGCTTTAATCAGAATTCTCAGCATTTAACCACATTGATAATAAATTGTAGGCTGGTAATTTGTTTCAGAAAAAACTTATGCTAACTTTTCAATTACTTCCCCGGGTTCTTCAATTATGCCACCAGGTGTTCCTGAAGGTATTTCCTCCAAACTGTGAAATCAAAACATGATTGTAACATGATTACTGAGGGCACTAAAAGTATAGTTAAAAAATGATAAACCATACTAAGGCAATTACCTTGGCCCACAGTCACTTGCATGTGGTTTAATGTCGGCAGCGGAGAACATATTGCAGCACATTGGGTAACAAATTTCATTTTCCTATAAGCAAGCATAATAAATTACCATTTGTGATCAAATATGGACAATACCAAAAACACAAAAGAGGAAACATCTTGGATACCTGTTTTTCTGGGATGCACATCTCTTTACCTAGTCATTTCTGTTTGAATGGAGGGTCGCTCCACAGCCTGCGCTTGCTGATGCCTCTGACCCGGTGTGTAACAACGCCACCCATACCGCCACGCCAGCAAGCGCAGTTTCCTGAGACAGGAAACAGGAAACAGGAAGTGCAGAGGGAGCGAGAGCTAGTACTCCGGGGACGGCTCCCTCTGCACTTCCTGTTTCCTGTCTCATCATTTCCTGTCATGGACTATATAAGCACACTCAAGTTATAGACTCATTGCGAAGTATTGCCAGTATCATTGATCTGCCTTACCAAGCCTTTATATCTGGATTGTCTGCCTGTGTATGTCATTGTCTGCCCACGATTATTGTTTATTGGATTACCCTGTTGGATTTGTCTGCTTCTGGTTCTGACCATGCCTGCTTACTCTGCCTGCATTCTGCCTGCCCTGACCCACGCCTGTCTACCGTTTGTGAGTGTTCTCTGCCTGCCTCGATCCCTTGCCTATCCCTCACTACTGTCTACCTGCTGCCAGCCCTGACCATTGCCTGTCTTACGTTTATGCTTATTGTTATTGTGGATCTGTTTAATAAAACGCACATGGATTCTAACTGTCACGCCTCAGCGTCATTACATGGTGAATGACTGGGTATATTTCTTAACAACAAGGACAATAAATGACGGGCAGCCTCTGCTGCCTCTTGTGTATCATACTGAAAAGAGATTTATAGATTGTGATAAAGACATAGAAAAACATTCAAATGCCTTGCCTTGCTGCCATACTGGCTTAATTGAAACAGTAAGACTTAATGACTTACCTGTGGTAAATGTGGACGATTTTCCATTCTGAAAATAAAAGGTAAAAAAGTACAGAAACTGTCATACCAGCACCACTTGGAGACAAAAAAAAAAAATCATTGGTTATCTCCATTTCTTCCACTGAATTCAAGCATGAGTTAAACTCTGTAACTTTGCACCTTATACGGTATTCTTTGCAGGAGGCATACTGGCTCTAATACTGGCTGGGTAACATTATAGGACGGATTCAGCCTCGTACTGTTCAGGGAGATATAAGTTGCAACCAGACTTCTATCGTCTATCGCGATACATATCGCTAATTTGACCTGAGATTAAGCAAATACATTTGTGCAGGCATTTATTTTTTATTGTGCAGGCGTTATAAAAGTTAAACTTGCGGGAATGGTTTAAATTATGCGCAATCCCGCGCCGAAATTCAGGTTCTGACTGTTACCATACCATGTTCATTATTTAAACAAGTACATATTATGCAGACAAGGGGCGATCTAAAAACTCGCTCATCTCCCTGGATTTAATTTAAATTTAAGGAGAACTTCGGCACGTTTCAACCTACAGTAGATCTTGTTGTTACAGGTGTTTATGTACTTTTATTCTGTATATATTTTTGTATATTTATGTACTTTTATTCACTATACTAGCGGTCTAGTTCGCTCTTTTCTGAACATATTTTCGTCATTTTTGTACCGAATGGAAAGTATAAGAAGCACTCGAACAACAAGATCTAGGTTAAAACTACTGACACTAAGAAAAAACTATATTAAAAATCATTACAACACAACTTATGACCTTGCTGTCCTGAATTTTAAACGACTTTAATATCCCACTAAAGACCGCGTTCCCACCGTGTTCGAGGGGGCGGGGAGGACCAGGCATCACCCACACTGTCAATCCGAAGCAAGCAACCAATAGAAATCCACTCTTCTGCTCATGTAGATCCCCCGCAGTTCAGTCGATCTCGCAAGCAAGCGTTTTGGATTTGCAAGCAAACGTTTTGGATTTGCAAGCAAACGTTTTGGATTCGCAAGCAAAACTCTTGGATTCGCAAGCAGAACTTGGGCCCGTTTCAGAAAGGTGGTTAAGTGAAAACTCTGAGTATGTTAACCCTGAATTATGGGAAACTCTGAGTTTTCGGTTTCAGAAACGGAGGTAACTCAA
>JAZGTK010004159.1:0-25262 GCA_036877625.1 Ambastaia sidthimunki | reverse complement strand
GTGTGGAGCTGAGAAATGGAGAGCTGCTGTTTCTGAAGATTCAATCCAGATACATGAACAGATGAAAGCCAAAAAACGGTGTAATGCGCGCACACACACACACACATACGCTAATATGCTTGCATATGTTTGAAAGAGTCAATGCCAAAACCCCTACAAACTCAGAAGGGCTGAAGCTGCACACTTTAAAACTTCATCACACAGTTCGGTTGGGTCGGACTGCTCACCTTCTGCCTGGCAGCAGGTAAACTTTAACAAACGGTTCGCAGTAGCCGTTATTGTCTCGAGAGGCTAGATTTCGTGCTTGAAGAACGTGGACCATCAGATTGCCCAGCTGCTTGTCATAATTTATCTGAAGCTGCAAAATTCAAACAAAAAAGACCCGGTGACCAAATCTTTAATGATGAAACCGCATACAGTTAAGAGCCTCTTGAGGGTAAACAGTACCCTCATTTTTGGCTAAATTTTGGCTATTCTTAAAGCTGACCATTACTCAGTAAGAGCTTACCTGGATCTCTCCTGACACTGGGTGGGACTGAGTTTTTGCAGCCTCGGGGGTCTAAGAAACACAACCGCAGCGTTATATTTAATATATTTAATATAAACATTATGAGTTTACATGTGTGACATCATATGTGCATTCCCTGGACCTTGCTGTGACGCTTTTTGCTGACAGAAGGCGACCCGGGCTGGCCGGGACTCGGAACCGCACTGGAACCGGCAGATGTGGAGGTCTTCTCCAGCGCTAATGTGGAGGAGAACGGAATCTGCTGCTGGGAGACTTTCTGCAGCTCTGCAGCCAGCAGTTTAGGGTCCACACCCGGAGAGCGCGGAGGTCTCTCACCTGTTTATTTAACAGTGCAATTTAGCAGCGAGCTGTTTAACAATACAGCGCTGGTGAAGTTAATAAGGAACAAAGGAGTTAATTCTCACCTTTGGTCTTCTCGTGAAGATGCAGGTGAGAATCTTCAGAATCAGACAGCATATTTATATCACTACAAATAAAGGAGAAGAAAGAAATGTTGTGGTCAGGAGACAGTTAATGACAATGCAACAATTTGACATTAAAGTCTGTACTACATCTCTAACCAGATTTTGCAGATATTACAGCTGCTTTAAGTTAAAAAATTTCATGTTTAGACACTGATAGCGTGAAGGCAACACTCACAGTCTGACACAAAACTCCGCCTCCTCAACCGGCTGACCAACCAGACTCTGGACCTCCTCATACGTCTTTCCAGTCAAAGAAATGCCATTCCACTCCAGAACCTGCATTCCTATCCAAACACACGTGCAGATACGACATCAGCCAATGAGATTCATTCCTCACCAGCTGGAGGATAAACATGTCACTGCAACACCACACTCTCGTCTCTTAAAATAAAACGTGTTAAAACGCAGTGAGAAAGGAGGAGAGAGTCTTTCAGCAGGAAAAGCAGAATTCACAGCAAACTCAAGCTCAGGGCTCTTCCCGCACTTACACAGATGAAAGCGGGTCTTCAGGTAGGCCAGATACGCTCTCTTAGGACGTTTTAAATGTCCATTACCGTGAACTCTTGGTGTCCCTGTAGGTGAATGTGTACAGCTGACATCATTTACTGCATGTGCACACACTCACAGACTGTACAGTTTAACATCAGCTGCCTCAAACCGTTACGATTCTTAAAACCAACCAGTCACATGGCGGTTGTAACCATGCCGACCACACGCATAGTCACACATACAGCAAGTAGAAATGTTACCTGTAGAAATGTACACCCTTACAAAGCTCAAACTGCTGGAGACTTAAGACAAGAAGGTTAAACATGAGAAGAAACGAGACGAGATGAGACCAAAGGAGTGAACACAGGAGAAATGAGACAAGAAGAGATCATATGAGAAATAATGACTAGTAACAATAAGAAATGAGAAAAGATCATAAGAAAATGTAAAATAAGAAGAGACAAATAAAGATGAAAACAGATGTGTCAGTCTCAGTCAAAGCTCATGATCTTCTCACACAAAGCTCAGCTGTTGTATATGGCCTCATAAATAAAGCTTTGGCCAGACAGTCTGTTCACTCCCACCAGTTTCACTTTCCCATTCGTCACTTATCCCAGAACCTCGTAAATTCTGACCTGCAGAAAGCAGTACAGCCTCCGGCCCCAGAGCTGATTTACAACCGTGTGTGCACCTTCATCACTGGAGAAAGCATTCACGTCTCAACTGAGATTAACACAGCTTGTAAAACTCAGCTCTGTCAAAACGGCTGAAACAGTCTTTTAATAAAGTCCACAGCAGTCATGAGACTCTCATTCTGACTGATATCTCAAAGTTTCTGTATAAACACTCTCACCGGGTTTCTCTGATCTGTGGAACACCTACACTGAAAACACACAGCCATGAACTTTGAACTTCTCTTCATTCTCTATCTTTAACTCTCTCATCAAGAGTGAGTCACTCCTGCAGGTGAGGAGTCATGTGGATTAGTATTGTTTGTGTCTCCTGTCTTCTCTTTGAAAAATCATGTCACATTGCGTTTCTGAATGCCACCACAGACACGTTTTTCTTCAGTGAGTCTGTGAATTAATATACCTCTGTAGCTCAAACAACCAGTAAACCCACACACAGAAAGATCTCGAGATGGTTTTCTTACCTTCCACGATCTGTCCTGTCTGTTCTACAGCTCCTCCAGGCAGTATTTTGGCTATGTACGCACCAATGTCCCCATTGCTTCCTGGGACCTGCTTACCTCCAACCACACGGATGCCCAGTCCATTTCCTGTCAAGAAAGAGATTCTAATCCAAAAACTGCTTTGTGTAAACTGCAGATTTATAAATCTCGTTTGGTGGCTGTAACAAACTGTAACAAGACAAAGTGTTAGTTCAGGCATCAACAAACACATTTTTATGACTTTTTCCAGTGACCTTTTCCAGTGCTTTGAGATTATGCTTTAAATTCACCACTCACTACCCTTTAGTTATCTAATTTTTATAAAGGTGCTTGTTTGTGTATTGTTTCTAATTATGGGGATAATCTGATGTGGGCACTACACGTGAGCTTTAATGACTGATGGAGATGGAGGGACAACAGCTAAGTGCCAACACAATCCCAGCATGATGAAGCTAATGTTTGCACAGACATCAGCCGCAGACGTTTCCTCATGCAGGTCTGATGTGAGAACAGATCTTTTAACAGAGGCAGATGTGTCAAACATCTGTCCACACTGCTGGAGCGCAGCGTTCAGTATTGGACTGGTTGTGTGTCTCACCTGATACACTTCGATCTTTGGGATCCTTCTGTAGTTTTATTTTGGCATGAGGAAACGGGTAGTGTGCTGACCTTCCCTAAAAAGACATCACAAAAGAACATGCTGTTTTTGTGTCTCAAGTGTAGATGTATATACAGCGAGTCTTCAGACTCTGAAAACATAGTTTAAATATATTTATCACCTGTCTTCTATCCACCCCCTGTCTGTTCTCTGTGCGCTCATCTCGTGGTTTGTCAAACCAGTCCGTCTCCTCTCTGCGCAGATGGTACGCTTCAGAAAAACAGATGGAAATTAAAACTTCTGTTAGTTGCTAAACACGCTCCACTGTTTGGATGCTTGTAAAGGCTGCAGTCTCCAGTTTAAACCAGTGCTTGTCTTCTAGTCACAAACACACTGAACCAATCATCTGAGCTAAAACAGGAAACAGTTATCTAAACTAAACTAGAAGTTCTTTTTACATACAAAAAAAAATGCCTGAGGATACAAACTTGAGATTATATTGGTATGTTTTTTTCCCATTACAATTCTCCAAAATTATTCTGTGAAAGTTTTAGAGCAAGCCAGAATGCTCATAACTACTTTTAACCTAAAAATACTCAGATTTCACAAATACTTAAGTGACAGACAGAAGGAGGTGATGAGCTGTCATGCTGTCTTTGCACAGAACAGTGTGGGAGATAGAACAGAGTTTCATGGGTTGTGAAACTTTAAACATTATGAAACTTTCTTCATTAGGTTGATGACCATTTAGAGGCAACAGAAATGTGTATGTTGATACTTGATCTTTACTGTCAGTTCTGTTCTTTAGTTTCCTGTAAATATCATTTCAATCAGTCAAAAGACTCAGTAATATCTTACAGACATAAATTGGGTTTGTACATTATCATGGAAAGATGAATGAATGACCCTGGGTCATCGCAACATCATACATGTTTAGTGTTTACAGACCTAACATCCAGATGTAGAATGATATGACACACATTTCCTTTATCATTGTATATGCTGAAAAAACGAGCAAAATGGAGATTGTTGTATAAATTTGTAGTGAATTTAATTAATTAATCATCTCAATGTAGTAGCTTTTAAAGGGAAAGGATGAGTTGTTTTTAAAGGGAAAGGAGGGTGAAATTCATTAACGCAGCATTACGTTAGTGTGCAAATTTGTCCCACTTCCTGCAACATCTTGTTATGGAGATGAACTGGGGCTCGGGTCAGTTGCAGCTCATGGGTGATTGGTGGGTGGGTGGTCATGGTAACGGGGGTGTGGGGAGAGTGTTCATACTCTACCGTTGGTGACATTCTCATGTGAGTTTCCTGGATCGTCTCTGTTCAAACCCAGCTGGGAATCACTTAGTGCTGTAACCAAGCAAACGCGTTTACTTCCAGATGCCACTTATGATGAGAGCATCATGTGCCACTAATGTATGGGGACAATGTTTTAAAATTAAAATAATACATGCTAAACATTGGCAAGTATTTTGGGTTTGAGCTTTGGGTTGTAGTTCATGTTGTGTAAAAACTACAAAAAGCATGTGTTCTGTAACACAAAAGTTCTGTTTATGTATTTTCATGCATGCATTTATAAGGGGAAAGGTTTCATGCCATGCACAGACTATCATGTTTTAATCTCTTCAACAATCTTACGAAGACTTTGAAATTGATGATTCAGACTGGCTAGAATTGTTTTGCTGAGCAAATGCATAACTGCTTCTATCTGAAGGCATTTAATACTTAATGCAAGCGCAACAGCAAACAGCAGAACATGCAGAAAATAGTTTATTTAGAAACAGACAGGAAGACACATGCACATCACTGAGCAAACGTTAAATGAACATCAGACTGCAAACAGTAACCGGCAATAGTAACAATTATTTAGCAACATGGAAGCATCTGTATAGGCTACATATATTTTGTGTAATATACCCTCACTGTGAACCATCTATAAATACATTTAAAAACACATTTACAATTTAAATATGTTGCTAAAACAGTTCATAGTGTATCACTGTAGTGAATATAATTCTATTAAATTATTTTATGAACATAAGAGATTTTTATGACACAGATAAATAACCATACAAAGAAGAACTTGCTAGAAGGCACTTTACGATAACTAGATGCAGCTCTGTTGTTTACAAGCACCTTGACTAGCAATTTTAAGGGTTATACAGTTATTGTTATGCTTCTGACAGTAAGACTCTTCAGCTTAAATAAAACATTTTTCTATTTATACCATTAGCTTCACATGCAGCGACTAAATGCATGCACTAAAATTGTACACACAGAAACAAAAAGTCAGTCAACACAGAAGTAACATGCAAAACATCAGCTGTTAGAATGAAGAATCAGAAAACATTGCACACTGGTAGAATAGAAGAACAAAGCTCAAACAAGACAGACAAGCAGATGTATTCAGAGAATTAATGCCTTCACATAGTCACGAGCAAGCAAACAAATAAAAAGCTGAAACTGTGTATGAAGTGTCTTTCCAACAGGACAGTCTGAGGACATTTAACATACCTTCACTATCAGACATGATGCCCTGCAGATCATCCATAAGCACATAGCCACGTCCTCTTGAAGGATCATCTCTGAGATGTTGCTGTTGAGGGTCCTGAAGAGAAAGGCATGACCCAAACTGATCACGTGAGTCTGCAGATATTGGTGGGAGCGGACCTGCAGATGCTCGTGCCATTCCCATTGGCTGACCAACCGGACTCAGCGGGCTCTCTTCCTCTGAGTTTTGTGCCACAATAGGGATACGCCCACGTCCTCCCTGTCCAATGGGCAAGCTTGTAGGTTTTGGCCTGCCTGATGGAGTCTGAAAAGCTGAGGTCTCTGAGGAGGGCTCACCTTCTGCTTTGAGTCTCAAAGACAAGCTTGAGGTATCCCTTTTAAGGGACAGATCAAGGCCATACACAGAGGAAGGTCTAGAGGAAGGACGTGACATGCTTCCACTTGGGTAAGCAGAGTCTTCTCCCAAAGAGGACCTCATACCTGGGCTGAGGGCCAAATTGAGTGAGCCTGCCAAATTGGCCCCAAGAGTGGATCCCAGGTATTTTTGCTGTTCAGCAATATTCTTTCGTAAGCCAAAGGTGATTTCATCTTGTAAAAGTCTGCCTGATCTGGAAGAAGCACCACTGGACCCAAAGTAGCTACTATAATCTGTTTCTAGACCCCTGCTATCCTGGATTGATGAAGGGTACTTGCCAATGTTACTGGTGTTTTTGTGTTTCTGGTAGAGCACTGATGTTGGGAGCTGCTTGGCAGCCTGCTTTTCTAAGCTCAGTCTATTAATGCTGTATGCCTCGGTTTTAGGGAACGCCCTGTAAGCTCCACTGGATGTTTCAGTACTAGAAGTATAGTGATGGGAGAGTCCAGCAAGCTGCTCTAAGCTTTCAGTACCATCTGTGCTTCTCCTAAACTCTTGTTTCAGCTGCTGTTTTAAAAGCTTGAGTTCAAAAGGTTCCTCCATCATGTCATCTTCATCGTGGGCCCTACCATAGGAGTGAATTCTAGAAGAGCTGCTTAGGTAGCCTGTACCAACATCTGCAGCAGCATGTCTCAGAAGACGCTCTGCTTTGGCCAGCTCCCTCTGAGCAATGCCATAGGTGGTGGACGAAAGACTACCAGTACTCTTTGCAAGTTCAGCTGCATCCTCTAAAAGCATATAGCTCCTTGGTGTTTGATGTTGATCCAAATCTGCATAAAGCAGGTCAGCAGACACATTAGACATAGGACTAACTGCCATGCTGCCAGCACGGTCCTCTAGGCTATGTAGGTCAAGGTGGTTGCCATATTTTTCTTCCAAGTAAGATGGGGTGTCATAGTTAGTTGCAATTTTGGTTGACTCTAATTCAGAGAGGAGAGCAGCTTGTTGCCTGGCTTTCTGCTGCAGCACGAGTATTTGATGGTAGCTCTGTTGTTGCGAGGTGGTCAGAGAGGGAACAGAAGAGTATATGGACTGGGATTGGTAGGGCAACTGAGGCTGATACAGAGACTGCTGGTAGTGTGGGTACTGGGAGTACTTTCCATACTGGACATCATGTTTGGTCTGTGGAGGAACAAACTCATCAAGTTCTGACTGTAGTGCAGTACGTGGTCGTTCAAGCACATGTCTGCTGACCTCTTTTCCACCTCTTGTCTCACAAATGTTACTCACCTCACTGTCAGACATGTAGTCACGGTCCTCCCCAACACTCTGCAGGTAAGCCCTTTCTCTCTTCTCTCTTTCTTTGAGCAATGCCTCCTTTCGGCGGCTGATTCCCATCTCCAGATAATGTAGCCTGGCATCGATCTCCTTTTCTTCCTCATCCAATTCAGCTTGCTTTTTACGCAGTTTGGAGGACTCTCGCTCAACAAGGTCAAGCTCACGGTCAATGTCCTGGAGGATTTTTGCACGTGCCATGTTAGTGCTCCGACAGTGGCGGCGACGAGCTGAGCCCGTGCTATAGGCTGTTTGTCCAGCATTAGTGGTTTCTTCCTCTGAGGGGGGGTTAGGAAGTGTCCTCTTGACTTTTTTTTGGGTGCTGGCTGGAGATTCCTTTGCCTTAGAAGAAAAACAAAACAAAAATTTTAGTGGTAAGTGACAATGGTTATTTTAGTAAAAGTAGAAAATATAGTGGTTTCATAGAAGCACTTACAAAAAAATGCAACCAATATTTGAGTTTTAAAAATATTAAGACAATAAGCATGTTAATAAAAACCAAGCCTAGATCAACATTAGAGAAAGAAAAACAGAAAAATGGGGTAACTGGTATGTTTTATCCAAATACATGAAAACAACTGAAGAATACCATAACAAAATTACACACAATTTCTACATTATTGAACTGCTTTGTTGCAGGAAGTGTAAAGCTGCCATGAATATGCCATGAAATGCCTGAAATAGCAACACCAAAAAAAGATCACATATACTCACAGAGTAGCTTTCAGAATACTGGAAATTTGCTGCAGCTCTTTCTTCTGCAGTTGGGCTCATGGGTTTGGGGTCAGACAGTGACCTCTGTAAGACCTTGGGAGCCTTAGGACTTGTTGGTGGAGCTTTGGAAAGATCTGTTGCAGAGCGTATTCTCTGTGGACTTGTGTCACCAATGGATTTGTCATAAGACAAATACTCAAGGGATTTGCTAGGGGATACACAAGGGGAAACAGGAGAGTGTAGAACTTTTGGGGATTTGGGTGGACCTGGGACAACCTGAAGAGTGGAGGCATCTGATTTGAGGTGAGGTGACTGGCATATATCAAGTGGAATGGGGTGTCTCTTTGGAGAGGAAGTTCTATCAGAGTCAGGATAATCTACTCTAGTGTCAACCTGCACAGAGTGCCCTCTAAGTGTTCCTGAGCAGTCTGTTTGTACAGATATTTCAGTTAGGGCCTGAACTGATACCCCTACTCTTTCACCAGTGCCATTTTTACCACCACGTTGTCTACTACGCCTGCCTCGAGCTTGAACTTCCCATTCATCCTGGTCCTCATCATCTGTCTGCACACAACTGTCAACACTTTTCTTTGCACTTCTCTTCTTTCTTCCTGCTGTATAAGTGGTTTCTGTATTATCCTCCTCATCCGTCTGGCAGCCACTGTCCATTTTCCCTTCACCTGCAACAACAAAAGCCTTTGGCAAGATCTCACCTGGGTGCATTTGCCTGAACTTCTGTTCCTCCAGCTGCTGTCTGAGCTGCTCCTGAAGCCTTTGAATCTGCTCCAATTGCTCCTGTTGCTGAGAATAAGTCTCCTTTTGCATCAGAAGGTGGGCCTGTCTTTCCTCATCCTGCTGACATAATATTTGTTGTTTCATGGCCTGAAGCTCCTCTAGCTCTTTCTGCATCAGAAGTTGTTCTTGCTCACGGAACCTCTGAATCTCCTGCCTTTCCCACTCAAGTTCTTCAGCCAAGCGTTGCTGGTTCATCTTCTCTAACTCAAGAAGCTCACGCTCCATTTTGTACTGTCCATCTGCTGGAACCATGGGTGAAGACAGAGCTTCTAAAGAGGCTGCAATCGCCTCCAATGATTCATTTGTGTAGGTGTCAAGTGCTGCTGCTGTGGTGACCGTAGAAACTACACCTGATAGAATTGTGGAAATACCAGCCTTTGAAGCACCAGCCTGCAGATTTAAGGGCAAATCATTTTGTTCCTCCGCTGTGGTTACACCAATAGTTGACAAGAAACTGTGAGATCTAGTGAGAGGCAGATTTTGTAGAGTTGACAATGATGGCATAGTATCACTTGTGTGCATGCCTGACAGAGTGTTGTAAGATGTGCTGAAGATAGAGCCAGGCTGGGTGGTTATGGCATATGTAGAAGGGACTGGTGCTACCACAGAAGAATAAACAACACCATTGGAAGATCTTAAAACACTAGAAACTCCATAGTGAGTTCCGACTGCTGAAGTCATCCTGGCTTGTGTGTGCTGTGGAACTGTCGTTGCACTGCACACTCCTTTTGCTTTGCTCGAGTAGTCAACAGCTTCACCTGTTAAAAGTTAATTCTGTGAGATCAAAGTTCAGCACATTAATAAGTGCAACACAGAGACAGCCATGCACTTAGGAAGAGAAAAAATGAAATGGAAAAAAACTGAAAACAGCCAAAATACTACTGAATGGCATGCAGAGATCAGCATAAAAATTCAAATAAATAAAAAGAAAAAAAAAAACAAGCATGCAAAATCATTCCCCAAAACAGGAAACACAATAACACATGGACCAAGAAAAATCAGCTGGGAATAAGCAGAGATAACTCATAATGATATCGACCAGAAGAATTATCTTTAATCCCATACTGACCTGACACAGACATTTTTCCAGATGTCAGGTCTACAGCACCTTCTGTCAGCTCTTTGTAACCATAACTATGCTTACTTTTATACAGAAAAAGACCAGCCTCTGCCAAGTTTGTGTCAGACATTGAGGGTTTAATTCCACCAAGACTTCTCATGCCATAAGGAGTACGGTCATATTGATAGTGGTCATCCCTGTAGCCAAAACGATCCTCTGGTAATAGGGCTGATGGCTGATGAGTAGCACAGCTCCCTGCAAAAGGAAGCTTATAAACTACATCACAGCAGACTGTTTTTCTTCCTGCAGTTAGATCTACTGGTTTACTATCATCCTCTGGAATTACAGCTGTAACTGTTTCTGCAGTAAAGCCATTCATTGTAACTATGGTCTGTGCAGGTTTAACTGTGGTGAGGTCAACTGCACCTGACAAGCTTGTTTCTAGTTGAGAGGGTATTGTTGAACTAATACAATTGTTTGTAATTGTAGGAGCTATAGTTACAGGAGAAGGGTGAGTTTTACCCATTGTTGTGGAGAGATTTATGGGCTTCTCTGGCTGAGAATCCACAGGTCTGTAAATAATCTGAGATACAGGCTCAAAGGATTTAACTGTTGTGAGTTTAAGAGGTACTGATGTGAACTGAGACGTATCGTTGCCATAAGCTACAGTAGTTGTGCATGTGAGGATGGTGATGCTGTCCGTAACCACAGACATTGTGGAAGTATCAGTGCTTAGGTTTACTACAGATGACTGCACAGCACTTTGCTGACGTCCACCACCATCAATAGCAGGAGACTGTCGTCTTGACTCAGAGAAAGACAGATCCACACCATTTATAAAATTCTCTGAATCTACTTTTGAAGTTCGGAGATCCACCACCTCACCAGGATAGTAGACACTGCCATTTTTCTGTACTTCAGGTTTCATGTTTTCCTGAACAACAAGGATGCCAGCAGCTCCTGGAACTGGAGGTGGGGGTGGTGTTCTTTCATGCACAACAGACACGGTGGTCCTTTGGACTTCAGTTGTAACTACCTGAACATCAACATTTGAGTTTTTTGACTGAGGCTGTGTTGAAGCAGAAATAGCCTCGTAGACATGGCTCATGCTAGAAACTACCTTTTCAGGACCACATATTTCTTGACTTTCAATAGATTCAGTGATTCGTGTGAATGCCAGTGGTACTTTTGTTGTTTGTGGCTGTGGAGTGTGGGTTTGTAAGGGAGGCTGCTTCGGAAGTGATTCTTGGCCAGGACTTGGGGCTTGGGTTGTCATACTGTCTGTAGGCGAACCAGGCTGAGATGGCAAAGTAATAACAACATATGTGTCACGTAAAACCCTGCCAAACCTAGGTGATGAAGGAGACTTCAGGGGAGATGTGCTTCCTGTCTTACTCTCAGCAGAAGGACTTAGATTCAGGATGCTATCTACACTGCTTTGGCTGAGTATGGTAGGTCTTGCTGCAGCATGGGCTGTAAAAGGTTGCTGAGCACCAGTTAAGGGTTTGGGGGCTATGGGTGGTTTTATAGTTTCCCCTGGTTTGTGACTGAAGGTCAGGCCTGCAGGGATAGAGGATGGCTTTGGTGGGACTGGAGGAGGAACATGGGGCTTGTAGTTTGAAACAAGAGGCTGTCTTTCTGGTACACTGTCCCCTAAGGTTGACATGCCAACCGGAGCACTTCTTGGAGGGACCTGTGGTGGAGTCTTTCTGGGATACACAGAAGGTTTGGGTAGTGTTGGAGGGGGTAGGGGTGGTGGAGCTGGAATGTCTGCTTTTTCCAGAGATACAGCTCTACATAGAACTACTGGTTTGGGAGGGACTGGCGGAGCAGTTGATATAACACTAGGTGCAGTAGATACTATATATTGAGGTACAGTGGGCAAAGGTGAAACACTTACAATTACTGGGGGGCATGGTCTTGAAATTACACTAGGAACTTGTGCCATAAAAGTGTCAATTTGACTAGAGGCTGATGTCCTGGACAAATTAACAATGCCTGTTTGGGCAATGTCTACATTTTCCTCTGTGGCATATTGTGAGTCAGATGATTCTGCAGGCAATGCTGCATCTCTTTGTAATGATAATTCATCTAGGCCTACCTCTGAGTCTAAAACTAATGAGGTTAATGTTTGCTCAGAAGCTTCATCAACAAATGGCTTTGTAGTTGAAACTGTAGCTGTCTCAGAGTCCTGTGTTTGATCAGCAATGCTCTCCTCACCAGATTCCTCTTCACCTGATGAGCACTGTGTCACTCTCAGATCAGGTATAGGTAGTTTTCCTTGTAGAGGTGCTGTCTCTGTTTTTTCAACTTGGTCTACTGTTGTTCCATGTGTCACCTCACTTAGATCAGAGTCTGATTGAGTTGGACTGGTTCCAGGCATCAACACTGCTCTTTGTTTAATTAATTCTTCATTAGCTGCTTCTGCATCTAATAATGGTCTTCTGTCCTTACCAGACTGGCCTATTACACTTGATGAGATGGTGTCTTTATTTGTATCAGTATGGGAAAACAAAATTTCTGGCTCATGTATGTCAGGCATTTCCTTTTCTTTAAGCAAGATCTCTTTCTTCCTCTGCATCATGTCTTCATAAACTTCATCAGGAGATCTCAGGGGCTTTTTGGGTTTGTGAGGTTCAAGATTATCTGGTTTCTGCTTATAGGTTGTATCATCAAGAGATTCATAGGCATAATCCTCAATCAGCACCACCTTTATATCAGCAACTGGAGATTTGGCCTTGATCTCTTCATATACCTCATCTGGGCTTTTTAACAAATGCTTTTCATTTTCTTTGGACTGATTATCAGCGTGAGGCTTGTCTGTTGGAGAGCACAGGGGCACTAATGTTGGTAACTGACAGACTTTTTGGACAGCAGCAATCCTCTCAGGGAGTATCCTAAAACTCTCTGGTTCTGACTTCATGCTTGGGGAGATGTCAGAGCAGGAAGACCTGTGCAATTCCTCCATCTCTGCGTCCTGCCTTTGCGCTTCTATGGGAGATGCAACCTCAATTGGTGAGAGATTGCTTGGTGGAGTTTTGGGCCTTTCCCTCCTTGTTTGTTCTAGTATCTCCTCTTTGTCCTTCTTTTTTCCTGTGCCCTTTTGCTTCTCCTGTTCTCTCAGAAGCTTCTCTTCCTCCCTCAAGTCTTCCTCAGATGAATCCTTAATTGTGGAAAGCATCTGGCCTGAATGCTGGTGCTTTGCTTTCCTCTGCTGCTTGCCTTCACCACTAGACCGGGCATTACTTGGGCTGCTGCTGTCACTGTCTTCATCAAGAGAAGACAAGGATGTTGGAGACGTTCCTGGTGTAAAACTGGATGCATGTAAACTAGAGGAGCCATCACCTTTAGACTTATCATCAGGAGAGTCCATAAGGCTCTCTGGTTTTACATCATCAGATGTCTGGCGGGCAGTTGCTGTACTGTTAACTTCGGTTGATTCAAAATTATGAATGCCAGCTCCACAGTCTATTGAAGGTGGTTCTTCTTTAGGAAGCTCCTCAATTGTAGCCACAAAAATAATGTTCTTGCACTCTGGCTCATCTTCAGGAATGATACTGCTCTTTTTAAGAAGACGCCTTGGCTTCACTGACTCTTTATCATCCTTTTTGTTTTCTTGATCTTTAATTTTCTGTCTAACAAGGTTTTCTTCATCACACGGTGATACATCCTTGTCTGCACTCATATTGATGATCTGCTTCTGAAATAATTCCTCTTCAATCACACAGCCAGGACTCTCATTTTCCACTTCCTTTTCTCCAGTAGTCTTTTCCATCTGGACTTTAGGTAAAAGTTCTCCCTCACTTCTGTCCTCAAAAGAATCTCCTTCAATATCAGTTGGAACAAGAAGCTTTTTCCTCTCTTTTATTGGAGCGCCATTCTTTTGCACACTAGTTTCATGTTGGTCATCTTCTGAGCTGGGTTCTGGAGTCAGTGGCAACACCTCTAGTTGACCCTTGACCTTTGACGTTTCATGATGTGATTCTTTTTTAGTTGCTGGCTGAGCTTCTAGTATTGGAAGTACAGTGCTTTCCAACTTGGCTATGGCTAAAGAACTTGTGGGGCTGCTCTCTCTTTCATTCTCTCCAGGCTCCTTCAAAAGCTCATCCTCTGTAACTGGAACTCCATCTTCTTTCTTTGTCTGCAAAACAGAGAATTGGAATTAGTATTGATTTTGTTTAGTTAAATTTCAAGTTATGATTTCAAAACACAATACAAACCTAGATGACTAAAATATAAACACAGAAGTCTAAATATCTACTGGAATATGTGTATCTCTACAGCTACATGTAGTTACCTCTCCAGATTCATCAACTTTATTAGACTTTATCAATGGCTGTAGCATATCATCCTTTTGCTCTCGTGGTTCAGAATTCAGCTTCCACTCCTCTGAATTCTTTATTTCCTGTTGGCTAAATGTATTGGGCGGGGAAGCTAGTTCTACGACATGGTCTACGCTATGAGGCATATATTTAGCTGTGTATTCATTATCATTATGTTTGGTAACATCTAGATCTGTTACAACCAGCGATTTGTCTATCAGCTCTTTATCTTTCTCACTAGATATGACAGATTCTAGAACAGGAAATGTATTTGTTCTGGCTTCTTGTGTAGGTTGTATTGCTTCAATCCCAGCCTCTGTTTTTGTGTCTTCATTCTCACTAATAACAGGGCATGAGGGGACTTCTATTTTCTGGTAAGTAAGACCACCTGGTATAGCAGACTGTTCTAGAACCTCTGTCAGAGTGTCAGGTTTTTGATCAGTTTCTTTCTTTTCAGGCAACAACTTTAAAACTTTGTGATTTCTAAAAGAAGTGAGTGGGTCATCCTGACTGACAATAACAATAACATCGTCATCTGACTGTCTTTTCTCTTCAAAGACCTTTTCTGTATTTCCAGTTGCCCTTTCTTCATAGGATAATGGTAACTCATTTGTCTGTGTTTTGGATTGATCTATTACTGGTATGCAAGTCATAACCTCTGTTTCTCTTTCAGGTTTAACATTGTCCTCCTTGTTGTTTGTTATATTCGAAGTGTTTGGAGAAAATGCCTTTTCCACATTCTCCTCCTGTATTTCAGAATCTATTTCCTCCACATGACTTTTACCAGCTTTCTCTACTTGCTCTGTGATTTGCTTCACTGCATTTGGAAATTTATCATTTGAATTCTTCTTAACTGGTTCAGAATTATCTGTCAACTTTTCCTCTGTTTCAAGAGCAGCCTCTGGAAGAGAGCCTGCACACTCTACCTTTTTCTCATCTATGTCTTTATCTGGTATAATCTCCTGTTCTGAGAAAGGGCCATCAGAAACACTTTCAGCATTTTTGTTGTCATAAGTGGCTTTCTGTTCTGTTTTCTTAAGAATCTCAGCATCATCACCTGTTTGATCTGGCTCACATTTTCCCAGCTTTTTTTTATCTGTGCTCATGTGATCTTTTTCCAGTGACTTATCCTCTTTCTCCTCTTTACTGCCTTGCTCATTTGAATGATATTTGCTAACGTTTCCATCTCCACTCTCCAATGTTTCTTCTGTGGACTGTGGAGATGACAAGGACACATTTAATTGTGTCTGTGGCGTAGCTTCTTCTGTTCGTCTATTTTCAAAGTTTTCTTCATTGTTATCTAGCAAAAGGGCACTAGTGTCATGGCTTGTAACCTCTGACTTTTCCAAACATTCTTTTATCTCTGGCTTTTGTACAATAAGCTCATCTGTCTCACATACCTTTAAATCATCTTTTTGAGTAAACTGCACTGATTCTACAACCTGCTTTCCCTCTGACCCATCATCTAAAAAGACCTCCTCTATGATTCTCTCTTTTCCACTAATTTGATCTGCTGGATGTTCTGGCTTCACAGAGACATCCATATCAGTAATATTATGGGATGTCTGATCATCTCCTGATTCAGCAAGGGTTGGAGCCTCAATTTGTAAAGTGGCCTCAGGTTTCTCCTCTGGCACATTTTCTATGCTACTCTGATCAGGATCAGGAGTCGCTGTCTTGATAGAGTTTTCTTTTACAGGTATGTTATCTCCTGCATCTACACTGAAGGTTAGTGTGATGTCTTCAGAATGTTTCTCAGTAGCCTGACTGTCTGGTTCATTGCTTATAAGAACAGAGCCAGCACCAGGCTCTGTAATTTCAACCTGTGTAGCTGGCATTGCTGATTCAGTGAATTGTGGCTCTATGTCTTCTGAAACAGCTTTAATGTAACTAGCTACATGGGCACCAGTAAGTTTATCATCCGCACTGTCTGTTATAGATGCATTTTCTGTGATTTCAGGCTGTTTTTGAATAGTGTCAGCACATTCTGAGTCTAGTACCTGAAACTGATCTGGCTCACTTATTTCTGTTTTCTGCATCTCTGCAGGGATCTCAGTTTGCTCTACAATTTCAGCCTGTTCTACATCTGGCCCTTTAACATCTGGCTCTTTAGCATCTGCTGTCTCTTTTAAAACATGATGTGAGGGTGGGGCATCTTCCTTCAGTGTTTGCTCAGGTGGAGAAGACACACCCTCTGCGTTTTCACTCGACGCTTGTTGTGCAGTCCCTTCTAATACCTGTGTGCTCTCCGGCCTTGACTCTGCTGTGGCCCCTTCTACTCCATCTATATTTTTGACATCTTTAGCATCAACTTTGGCCGAGACAGGTTCAACACTGTCAGCTGAAGCCTGAGTTAAGCTGGGCATCCGTGTGAGCCCTTTGGCAGAGGTGGCAGTGGCTGCAGGAGGGGAAGGGGTGGAGGGAGGGCTGGGTTCATGTTTGGCTGGCTGCCTTGCAGAAGAGGGTGGAGGTGGGATGTCGCCAAGTTGCCCGGAGAGAGCCCTTTGAGTCTGGCAGTTTAGGCAGTGCCATTCTTTCTGCAAAACATAACAGTATACAACTTCAGTATTGAGGAGAAGGGTGAGGTTGTATTATATAACACAATATTAAACCGTTCTATATTTACCTTTGATTCATTCAGTTTTAATGAATGTAGCATTTGCACAGCAGATTTATTTGCACACAACACAATGTTTTAATGCTATTGCTGAAAAATAAGACTCTAAATGCTTTTTAAATTTGTGCAGCTTAAGATATTGTTTATTTATTATTAACAGTAATAAGATGAAGCTTTAGCCCCCTCAGAGATACATTTTACATGTTTGTGGTGGGACGTGGATCCTCTCAAGAGCCATCACGTCCCACTGCCTGTCACAAATCCAGAGCCAAATCTATGTTAAGCTTCAGTGCTGAGACATGCTTGGGTACTCTCTGTTCTTATGGTTCTTCCATGGCTTAGCTGCAGGGTTTAGCCTAAATCTAAAAGCGGCATGGGGTCTCTGGGCCATAAGAGGGACTCTAAGAAATTGATATTTCATAGCACACACGATGTGTTGTATTGTGAAATCTAATATGCATAGTGCAAAGAGTCAATATCCTTAAGTGGACATTATTTACAGAAATCAATCTCTCATTTTGTGATGCCCCATTTAAAAAGATTTTAGCTGCTGGAGGTCAAAGGGTTTCTTTGGTTATAGCTTGAGTCTAAAACACTTTTATGTTGTATATTTAGACTCTGCTCCTGTTTAACATTTCAATCCTACAGAAATACTATGAAAAATGCTTTTATTTACAACACAAATCAAGTCTTTAAAGCCCTGAAATTAGAAAGCCTGTATTCTGAAATGATCATGCAGTGTTGTATGGGAGCACAGCAGAGGTGGGTTTACACAGTCTTAAAGCCAGAATGTGTTTGTGTGTGAATTCTGTCAATAAAGATGTAAAACAGAACTAAATTTAATCAAGGCCCACAAAGACTACTGTTTCGCTAATGCAACACACTCTATCACAAAGATTTACTATGCTAACCCTAGTTCCTGCCAAAATACTTACTGTTTTAAAGTAGAAACAATATGTTTATATGTGGCCGCCTCTAAACAGTGTAAAAAGCTTTCATTGTTTTATGAATTGGTTGTCATATTTTCCTGTTACAGACATTTGGCCCTCATAAACAAACCTGTACACACACACAAACATGCATTGCAGGATTGTGTCTGGCCTAAAAGAGACGCTTTTGAGCTCAAAAGAAAGATGCACACACACTTCTACACCAATAAAAGCTCACTACCACAGAGATCATCTTCTCCCATAATGTAGCCTGCAGTCACTTCTGACTCTGCTAGACCAACAAACCAAAACAGTCTATAAAGCATCATAAGACAGTGCCCCGTTAACCTCAATCACAGCATCTCGATCTGAAACCTGCCGGCTTTGCTCGAGGAACCACCAAATGTTTTCAGCCAATCACCTGAGACTATAAACGCCATGTGACCAGTCACTCTGACTGGCTGATGGCATCACAAGAAGCTGCAAAGACCCAAACTCCTCATTAATGACTATCCTGAGCTACATAACAGGCAGCAGACAGGAACAAACACAAGTTGATGAAGTTTTAGAAACCAAATTGTATAGTTATGGCGTCTACCAGCAGGAAAAAACAAGACCGGTCAACCAGCCAAATCCTGACCCAGTTAAACATATAGGACATAGAAAATATACAAGTTAATCTACCTGGCTGATTGTAACTAGTATAAATGACTATCATAACTATCATAAACATTTGAGCCAAAACAAAGATAACATCCGGCAGAACCGGAGGTATCCATCATGGAAATCATAGACATACTCTGTAAACATTTGAATAGAGCTAAAGATAAACAAAGCAAACATCATAATCAAACAGACAGGCGGACAGATCTCCATGGCGATGGAAGGCAGACAGGCACACGTCTGTACACATTATATTAAGTGATCAAATAGACAGATTGGAAGACAGTGCTGTAACTATGGCAACAGAACACACATACAGAGGATGATCCAAATACTTAAAAAGTCAAAAGACAAAAACACACACTGGCAAAATGGTGTTTCTACAAAATGAAGCTCTACATGCAAATTCATGTGCATATATAAAAATATATATTGATTTTACTGCATTCTTTTTGGCATGCATGAGTCAAAACGGGTCAAAGACAGAACGAGATTGTGAATGCACTACAGCCATGAGAAAACAGCACACGAGAATAAAGCACTTCTTTATGCTCTGATTCAGAGAGCTGGTGGATTATGTAAAACTGTTCTGCTCTGAGGGAAGCCAAGCGAAGCTGCATCTGACCCGGGGGCAGAAATACTGAGGATAGGGGAGTGAAATGCATAATGCTGTTGAGTAGGGGGTGGATGGGTCATTGTGGGTGTGAGGATGTGGGCGTAACCCTGGAGAATGGAGAAACAGCTAGCCATATGTTTTACTCAATAAAATGCTTTCTAAAATGATGATGGTCTTTATATCTTAATCATTTATACCACCTGCTTCCAGCTAGCGATAACAAATAACAAATTATGGTACATTGATCTTGTAAACGAAAACCTATTGGAAACCTATATATAAACAGAAGGTCTTACCTCTGAGAGGTGTGGAGTGGGGTTAAATCCACACAAGTTGCACACAGTCTTCTGGCACTCAGTACAGGTGCTGTAGTTGGGTGTTTCTCCTGATCCCACGTTCAGTTTCACTTTACACAGAGGACAGCAGGACTGGCCATCACAGCCTGAGACTTCAGTTGTAGGCTCCTGGACTTCCCTTGAGTCTTTCTTCTCAGCAGCTGCAGGTTTTGGAGATGCTGGCTCTTTGGAATAAACAGGCGGGGTGTCAGGAGGTGATTCTGAGCCCGAGTCGGGGGGAGATCCGGGGGGAGATCCAGGAGGAGACCCGGCGCCAGACCCGACAGGTGAATCAGGGGGTGGAGACTTTGGCTCCTCCCCAGTGATGAGATTGGTGGCAGAGCTCAGGATAGATGAGCCAAAACCGAACATCTTTCCAGACACACTCTCAGTGGACGGAGCAGCAGCTGATGGAGGTTTCGCTGACTCTGTGAGTCCTGTAAACCCACTAAAGAGTTTCCCAGTGACCGACTCACTGGACTGAGTCGCAGAGCTTCCCTGAGGTTTGGACGTCCCTCCAAATCCACCAAAGAATTTCCCTGTGACCGATTCTGTAGCCTGGGCACCTGCAGAGGGTTTTGTCACCTCTGTCAAACCGCCAAAACCAAACCCCCCAAAAAAGCCCCCTCCATCCTGTTTAGGGGTCGTTTTTGCAGGAGAAGGTTGAGGACTACTTTTTGGGCTTTGCGAAGGTTTCTGGAGAGGTGGAGGCTGTCCACGTTTGGCCCCTGGTGGCCCAGGCTGAGGTCCCGGTGAGGCCTGCTGTGTGCCTGGTCCAGATTTTGGTGTTGCTGGAGGTGTCATACTTTTCCCTGTGTCAGCAAAACTCTGTTGTGTGGTGGGCGTTGGGGGTGTCTTCCCTGGCTCACCCCTGGAAGCTGACCCAGATGGAGGCTCCTTCCTCTGTGGGGAGGGAGGGGCTGAGCCCTGTTTGGGCGGCTGTTTCATCAAGGGGGGTCCAGTGGGCTCCATCCCCCCAACTGCTCGCTGCATCTGACAGTTCAGACACAACCATTCCTTACCCTGTACAAACAAACAGAGAAAGTCAAGCAAGACAGATACACATAATATCAACCTTATATTATATATGCAAGTATAAATATATGACTTTTAATTTTTTTTTTTTTAATAACACTTTTGAGAATTGTATTATAAAGGGCAAAATAAAATGCTTGGGAAAATTATGTAATGATGTGAAAAGATGTAATTAAAAAGTTTCAGAGCTATTGCAAATTTATCCTATAAAACTAAAATGATTTTGTCCTGAGGGAGAGAATAACTCTCTGATTAACTGTGTGTTCAGTGAAGAAAAACACCCAGTAATAATAAGAAATGCAAACAACATAGTAATTTGAACTTGCTCTTATTAAAATTCATTCATCCTCATTGGATAAATCTGCAATAACAGACTGAAATAGCCATAAGAGCCATAATGCTATGGTTTAGTTACTCGAACACTTTTGGTGTTGATGGGGCAGAGTGTTTGATTTTCATTTAACTGAGTCATTTTCTGCAATATATACTTTAGCTGTAACTCACATGTAGTTTCTGAACACAGTGAAGAACATCTTAATGTCTGTGTGACCCTGATAATCATGTGCTTTCTGGGTCAGTACTTTTCTCCTAACTTCAGGAAACTAGTGCAGATTACACCTCAACAAAACCAATAAAGTGTTATTAAAACAAAACCCAGCACAACTTTAAAACACCTTAACAGAAGAATATAAACAGAGTCTCCAATGAAAGATCCCATTTTTAGTCACAGAATATGGAGTCTGGTGGGAGTGTAATATTTTTGGTCATATTTCCTCCCGAACCAGGCAGTAAAAAATGATTTAAAAAATATATGAGATTGTATTTATCTTATACCCAAACTCTCTATTTGCAGAGAGATTAAGTGTCATGAAAACTGTTACTGAAAAGGAACATTGTTTCTATATGAAAAATGGCTGTACGTCTCAGTCTTCATATTGATATCTGAAGCATAAATCTTTGTGTGAGTTCTATGTAGTGAAGACAGCAGGGGATTTATGTCTCTTACCTCTGAGTCTGGAGGACTGAAACCACACAGGCTGCACACCTGCTGTTTGCACTGAGTGCAGGTGTTGTAGTTGGGTGCTTGTTCTTTGGACTGCACATTCAGTTCTGTAGACTTACAAAGAGGACACACTGTCCCGCCAACCTTTACCTGGGCAAGCCCAGTCTTATCAGGTCCTTCTGCTCCAGGTTTACCCTGCTGCTGAGATCCAGGTCCACTGGGTTTTCCTTGTTGTTGGGGCCCTGGACCTCCAGGCTTAGGCCCTTGTTGTTGGGGCCCTGGACCCCCAGGCTTAGGCCCTTGTTGTTGGGGCCCTGGACCTCCAGGCTTAGGCCCTTGTTGTTGGGGCCCTGGACCTCCAGGCTTAGGCCCTTGTTGTTGGGGCCCTGGACCTCCAGGCTTAGGCCCTTGTTGTTGGGGCCCTGGACCTCCAGGCTTAGGCCCTTGTTGTTGGGGCCCTGGACCTCCAGGCTTAGGCCCTTGCTGTTGGGGCCCTGGACCTCCAGGTTTAGACCCTTGTTGTTGGGGTCCTGGACCTCCAGGTTTAGGCCCTTGTTGTTGGGTACCAGAACCACCAGGCTTGCCTTGCTGAGGTGGCTTACCCCCTTGCTGTGGAGGTCCCTTCCCTGCCCCGCCCTGTGGACCAGGAGGCTTTCCTTCTTGCTCTTCATCATCATCATCATCACCAAAGAGGCTAAACTTTGGGATGCTGGCAGAGGAGACAGCGGAAGAGACCGCACTAAGAGGGTTGGCCCCACTCAGAAAGCCAGATGAAAACATGCCTGGTCGTGTCTGTTCTGGGTCTTTTGGGTCCTGCCGGAAACGTGACTCGAGGAGGCTGAGAGAGGAAGGGCTTCGTCCAGGCTTTGGTTTGGGTGGAGGCCCCTCTCCAAAAGCATCTACAGTCCGACTCTTACTGAGACCTGCTGGGCCTCTGGTGTCACTCGCTTGAGTCTCTGGTGGTCTGTGGAGTGAACAGACAAAAGGTCAAATCCACCTTTCCTAGTCAAAGGCTGTTATACACTTCACTGCAAAATCTACTCAAATGAATTGTGCATCTTTACTTAATTGCTTCTCTGGATCAATTCCAAAAACACACTGCAATGGGAAGGAAGTATTCAGACAATTAATCTATACCATAAAAGCATAATCAAAATGTATGGAAACGAACAACATGGTGAACAATAATAAACTGCATTATATCTAACTATAGCAATACATTAATTTAGACAAGTGAAAAGAAAGAATGTTTTCTTTCAGCACAGCAAACTTTTAACAGCTGGTGGTCATAGTGGATTTTCTTCTACAAACATGCAGTTTTAACAAACACCATCACTTCATGTGCAACACATGTGCAAGTGGCGTTTAGCCTCTGTTGATTTCAGCACCACGGACAGCGAACAAACGCGTTTTAATCGTATATACTGTAAACCGTCGGTTCTCACACGCACGCCTACCAGAATAACCAAAGCGATCAATGTCTATGAGTGTATTTGTGCTTGCAGTGCTATATATAGTCACATTAATATTTATACCCCCTCCCCATTTGCGCTTGGGTAAAAATAGCAAATTAACGCCCAAGCCAACTTTAAAGACTCGATAACAAGCGAATAGAGTCGGTCGCGTGCTCTCGTGTGATCGCATTTCCACACACTTGTGCTGAATAAATTTTCGGGCAGTGTTTTGCTCGTGACATCACCTACACAGCCCACAGGGGGAAGATGGAGCGTGTGTTAGGGTCAAAGGATGAGGAATTATTGATATTTTTAAAGAAATCTTGGCCCAGCAGGCTGATTTTTGTTCATGACCCTTGTGGAGCAAGAAAAGCAGATTGCAGTGATGCTCCATGATAACAAATTACACAGATTCTGTTGCATTAAAGCGAGCAGAGCAAATGTAACTTTACGCATAGCCTCAGTATTAAAGTGTAATTCGATTCGATTTCGTTATTAAATTACATGAAGTCGATCTCATTTGCGATTGGAAGAGTAAATGGGTGTGATCCCATTTTGCATCGGCTCTGCTGTCGTGATATCGAAACACAACCGCCTCCGACACAAGACACTGAAAGAAACATCATCAACACCGCATTCATTTACAGAAACGCGCTCTGGTGGGCTTGAGCATCCCCTCACGCTGCAACTTGCCTGGACTGCGCTTTGATCGTAGCGGCCACAAGCTGCTTTCTCTCCTCCTCGGACAGATTGCTTAGGTCTGCCTCTAACCCTGAAGACATCTGGATGAAGCCCCCCTTCCCGTCAGGTAATCCACCGTGCGCCCCTTCGCCGCCCTCCGTGCTCGCTTCGTTCCCCATGATCGAGCCCCTTTCCTCGTTACCCCCAGCTAATTACGCTGCGATACGGGTCTTAAGTTCGGGATAAAGGCGACATGTCATTTTATTATTTCATTTCTATCGACGGTCTCTCTGGTGGTACTCGCATGCCGCGTGCAGCGCCTCTCAGAGCGGGTCAAGATCTGGAGTTGCACGCCTTCCTTCTCCATCCAACGCGCATGTCCCGCCCCTCACAGGTTATCGCAAGACGTCTCCAGCGAAATTAAAGCGACAAACCGCCTTACAATGAAGAAATCTTCCAATAATTAGCCTATTTTTAGCTAGCTTTCAAAGTGAGCCAATAATTTCAATAATAATTAGCCAGACTGGTAACAAGAGGTTGTATCATGTTTGTATAATGTTACATTACAAGCGACTCCACAAGCGTTGGGCAATATTACCTCAATAACAGAATACAAAACATAAATTATAAAGTTCATTTACCCATTTGTAACGCATGATAAGACCATGTAGAAACATGTACTAGCTGGCTATTTTGCCAAGCCCTCTGCCAAGGGCTTCAAGACAGAAGATACTGAAAGATCTCGTCACTGACTTTAACAATAAATATGTCAGAGTCACTGTAAATTTACGGCCTTGTGAGGTGAACAAAAATCACAGGTACACACTCCACCTTCCTACAGAGTTTAATCTTCAACAGAAAGACCCTGGAGCCATGGTCTAGTGTTAGCATACAGGTTGAGTTGTGGTTCTTATGTGGGTAATACAGGTTTAAGTGTTGCTTGCTTGCTGAACAGACAAACATGCTTAACACTGCAGGCTGGAGCTTAGTACTCGAGAATCAATGTCTGTGAATGAACAAATCAAGTCAAGCTGGTGGATGCAGTTCCTGTAAGTGGATATCAGGTTCCTCTAATGCTGTTCCTGGCTTCCTTATAACAGTGAAGGTTAAACGTTATCCTCTCTACCCTGTTTAACACCACAGTGACGGCTGTGTGATGTAACAGCTCAGAGCTCCAGAGGGAATTTGTCCTCTGTCAGAGCAGCTGGAGTCTTCAGGCTATACAGAGAAGATGAACTCTTATCAAGATCCACAGAGCTCGAACCACAGCTCTCCACACGTCAGTTAACAAGATCAAACTGAATTAGCAGCGTGTTAAGCTCTCAGTCACGACCATTAGATGTTGCCACTACAATCATCCAATACAATGACACAGAAGTCACAGATTACAATTATGACCCTTCATGATTATTAATGATCCATCTGCAGTCATGAAGGGCAGTTCAGAGGAGATAACTGTCCTCACACAGAGCTGATCAGTGAACCACACACTGATGACCTTAAACCTCTGGAGCAGAAACACACACACACTGTACGATCACACACACACACACACTGTACGATCACACACACACACACAC